>JANLJB010002122.1:58033-116739 GCA_026212285.1 Bursera cuneata | reverse complement strand
GAAGTCATGGAGTTTTTCTTTCTGCTTTTCCATGGAAGCCACTGCTTTCACACTTCCGAGCATGAGCTCTTTCTAAAAGCTGATCAGAAGATTTGCCACTCCTTTGAGTTAGTCTTCTCACTTGACGATGAAGAGAAGAAGAAGAGAGAGGGAGATTTTTTGGTGCTCGGTGGCTTTGTTAGTGAAAGAAAAATAAAAATTTGTTTAGAAAGAAGATGAAGGGTATTTACGTCATTTGATTTTTCTTTTTGTATATCTGTTAAATTTTGTAACGTCTGTTAAAAGTTTCAGGGGATAAATATTAGTTTATGAAAAATATGGAGTAGTTCAATGTTTTGTTACAATCTAGTTGGGGGGTCAGATAGTTCCCCTATTTATAAAATATAAATACAATATGAGCAGTATCCTTCAGGTGAAAAATCTAGAGCTTCCATAATATTGGTTGCGTGACGGAAGGCTATTAGCTCAACAGCAACCTGCCCGGCTGCCCCTTGGATCTATAGAAGCAAAATGAAACGCTCCGTTTGAAGAAGTTGACGTGGCACAACAAGGGAAAGCCAATGCACATAAAAAACAGCTACATCTGTATATTCTATAAAAGACGATTCACTGTTCGTTTTCGATACTAAACAGTCACAGAGAGATAATTTCCAAGGAAATCAGAGCGAGAATGTCTACTCTTTCAGTCCCACACCCACTTCCCTCTGTAACCGAAGACTGTGAGCAGCTCAGGAAAGCCTTTGCAGGTCTCTTTAATATATCCCGATCATACTTTTCTTTTGATCTTCCCCATTTCAACCATCAGATAGATCGTATCACTTGTTAGTGTTTCTGTTTCTTTTTCTGGACATGATTTTTTGAAGGTTAAACTTATGTTTTTGATCGATTGTAAAACGATCTGTCGAAAGATATGTTTTTTACGTTGAAGCGATCGTGATATATTAAATGATGGTAACATGACACTCTGTGAGATATTTGTTTGGGATGTTACATGTCTAATGAGTTTGATCATTGATCGATCGTTGTTTGACCTGCAATTTTTATATTGCCTATTGAAGTTAAGTCTTATGTTTGGGAGTTTTACATATGGTGGTGTTGTGATCTGATGCTATGTTTCTTTGACTTTTTTTGAAGCTGATCTATGTTTGTTTTTGCTTTAGTGGTCTATCACTTTGATTTCTCATTGCATTTTATGCTAATATGGCTTACAGAATTTTGTGTGATTATAGAATCTCTGCATTGTGTGCTTATGCTGATGGACACACTAATAGGTTTTTTTAGTTTATTAGTTTAGATATTATACCGATCTACGTCTAGATTTGGATGGTCAAATCTCAAGTTGTTTTTATTTGCAATTTTATACCCATAGTATAGAATCTCGATCTGCATTAGGTGATCTGGTTTTTGAACTGAAGCCTCTAACTCTAATTGGACCAATTCTATGTTTCCAATTTTATTATTGAATTTGGAAATATTGTCAGATTCCAATACATGTTACTTATGGCAGTGTTGCAGAATATATGGTATACCACATCTAGTGAGTTTAATTTTTGTTTTGAATGATTAGTAGTAACGGAAATAATCTGATTGACACACTAATAGGTTTTTTTAGTTTATTAGTTTAGATATTATACTGATCTACTTCTAGATTTGGATGGTCAAATCTCAAGTTGTTTTCATCTTGTTGCAGGATGGGGAACAAATGAGGGGCTGATCATATCCATATTGGCCCACAGAAATGCTGCTCAACGCAAGTTGATTCGACAAACATATGCTGAAACTTATGGAGAAGATCTTCTCAAGGCGTTGGACAAGGAACTTTCAAATGACTTCGAGGTTTTTTTTTTTTTTTTCCCCTAATGTGACTTTTATCTTCTTATTCTAGTAGAGAATTTTTTTTTTTCCTATTTAATATACTTGTTTAAGGATTGAGCATAGAACAGACGGCAATATAGATCTCAGCTTTCTTTTAGATTGAGTGTAATGATTGGTAAATTCAGAATTCATCATACTAGCAATGCTGGGGCTTAGCTTGGAGTATCTGAATTTTGTGGGGTACGGAATCAGTATTGTGTTTTAAGTGGCTGATCTATATGCTTTACTTAAATTAGAGGGTGGTGCTTCTTTGGACTCTAGATCCTGCTGAACGTGATGCATTTTTGGCTAATGAAGCAACTAAGAGGTGGACCTCAAGCAATCAAGTTCTTATGGAAATTGCCTGCACACGGTCTTCAGAACAGCTGCTTCAGGCAAGGCAAGCGTATCATGCTCGTTACAAGAAGTCTCTTGAAGAGGATGTTGCACATCACACAACTGGGGACTTCCGCAAGGTACTGCTTCTGGAGTTCAGCAAAAGGCTTTGAAGGAATATTAATGACTATAATCATGCTGCAAAATTTTGAAAAAAAAATAATAATAAGAATTATAGTGATTTTCCCAGCCATAATTATACTAACCAAGTTTCCAGTACCAATGCTTAATAAAATTAGAAGAAAAATAAATTAAGTGAACAGAATATGCTTTTCTTCTTAAACCTTGTTGGGTGAGACTGGCAGTCAAATCTTCTTCTGTGAAAATAGAACAGACTTAAACTCAATTGGATGCAATACTTATAATGCCTAATAAAACAACAATGATCAACTCTGTGACCTTATGATCATCTCATTTGGAATTTGGATATGGGTCCATGTTTCTTATTGCTTGTATGCGTTGTGAATGACTTCATGTTGCTCTATATTCCTGTATACCAGCTTTTGCTACCCCTTGTGAGCGCATATCGATATGAGGGGGATGAGGTGAACATGACTCTGGCAAAATCAGAAGCTAAGATACTTCATGAGAAGATCTCCAGTAAGGAATATAATAATGAGGATCTCATACGGATATTGGCTACAAGGAGTAAAGCACAGATCAATGCAACATTGAATCACTACAAAAATGAATTTGGAAATGATATCAACAAGGTGTGTTAATCTGCTTTGAAGGATATCTTTCTAGATATTTCCATTTTATTCTGTTTCTTGTTTTGCTTCAGATTTTCTGCTAAGCTTCATGGACCAAGCAAGAAATGTCTTTGCTAATATATGAGAGGCCAATTGATTAACTTAACTGATCTTTTTCTGTATTCTCCCTCATAGTTATGATGCAACCATTTGTTTTATGCCATCCTAATGAAGTAAAATGATATGCTACTTTTGACAGTCTAAAAGATTTTTTCATGGCTTATTTTATTATCTTAGCGACTATGAATTTCAAGTTCATTGGAAGCCCGTTTCTATTTTAGGTTTATTTTTAACTAATGAAATTTTACTGGATTTGGCACTCCTGTTTGCAGGACTTGAAGACTGATCCCAAGGATGAGTACCTTGCTCTATTGAGGGCCACAGTTAAGTGTTTAGTCCGCCCTGAAAAGTATTTTGAGAAGGTTCTTCGCCTGGCAATTAATAGACGAGGAACAGATGAAGGAGCTCTCACCAGGGTTGTCACTACAAGAGCAGAGGTTGACATGAAGGTCATAAAAGAAGAGTACCAGAAAAGGAACAGTGTTCCTCTGGATCGTGCCATCGTCAAGGACACAACTGGGGACTACGAAAAAATGCTTCTGGCATTGATAGGACATGGAGATGCTTGAGCAACGATTCCCTGTTTCTTGAGAGATTAAGAGGCGATATATCTATTATCTTAGGTTTTGTGGTTGGTGTTTCTTGAGAGATTAAGAGGCGATATATCTATTATCTTAGGTTTTGTGGTTTGTGTTTGCCTATGTATCTATTAACTAGGTTTTGTGGATGGTGTTTGCCTTGTATTACCTTATTTTCAGGTTGTCTCATGTTTATGCGTGTGTTGAAAAACTTTTTATCTATGGCAACCAAAATAAAATAGTGGTAGCTTTTGCTATGAAGCTATCACTTCTATAAAGTCTCACCTGTCCTAAGGTCGGATAATCCAGGGAGTGGTTGGTTCTATCCATTGCCATTTCTAATTTGGGGCACCGAAAGTAGCAATAATTTGTGTTTGCGCTCTCTCACGTAAATGTTTTGAAAATCTTACTTGTTTTCCTGGGATTTTCCGACCATTCTACATTCTGAGCAAGTGGAAGAAATAGGTCTCAAATCATCTATTGCATGGCAACTTTCGTATTTGGCGTTTCTCGTTCTCCCTGCCATAATCTGATAAATACACATCTATTAAATTTTGGGTCCATTGAGTTCCAAAGTACATTACTCAAGAAAGTTGGAAACATTATGGCCGACACCGTGATCAATGAAATAACCTTTTATGACCAATATGTCTAAGACAAGCAAGGATTCGTATTCATCCAAGAGGAACGACATTTTTGGGCCATGTTACAAAAAGGGTGATCCTCTGGTCATGGGTCAAGTTAACGACAATATCCGTAACAGTGATGTTATCAATACAACATTCTAATATTGCGTAATGGCAATTCGACAGGCACAACGATATTTCAGTAATATTAACAAAAAAGATTGTTGTATGTGATAAAACATCATCAGCTTTATAGTAATTCCTGACGAAATCACCACTCATTTTTTATATTTTGAAAAAGAGAAATATTCTACACTTTATTTTAATTAGCAAGTTGTCATATTGATAATATTTCATCCCGGAGGCCATATTTGAACTAAATCAACTACAGGAGTAGAAGCATCAAATTTACGAAGTTGAAAGCAAAAAACTGTGGTTCCAACCGTGTGAAACATCATACATTAAAAGTTCAACAGGACAACAACAAAACTAAGACAACAGCAAGACAACATCTTAGTACATACAAGTTATGTCAGCATAATAAACAACTGGCAGCAAAACTTTCAGTTTACATTCTTCAAACTCGTGGAGATATCCATAAAGCCTAAGTTGCAAGAGTTCTCGCCGGGACATCCGCATCATATCCTGATGGCTACTCTACATCTAGTGCCCTGAGAAAGATTAAGACTTCTTCCTAGTAGTGAACAGGGTAGTGACTTTGGGAGACAACAACACTTCTCATTACCGACGAATATACATCATTTCTTTGAGAGGTTTCGTGAGAAAATCCTCTTGCAATATGGGCTGGTACGTAAGATAGAGTGGGGTCGAGCAGCTTCAACCAGTGCAGCATGAAGTGGTCCCTGCTTCAGATAAATGAGATGAAGGGGAGAGATATTTGAAACAAAATTTCAAAACGGAAAGTTACTAGAGGTTGTGATTCTCCAAACCTTGGTAACTGCTAATGCAGACTGGATGACATAATTGGCAAATGGATCTTGCAACAACTGTTCAAAATGAGGCATCAAAAGCAATTCATGAACAATTTGCGATCGACTCTCCCCAAAATGCTTGAGGCATTTTTCAACCACATGGCTGCTAAATTTTTGCATTGACAGGTGAACATAGCGACCTTTGAACTGAGAAAGCAAGTTGGCGGTTACAGACGGGATCTTTAGCTCTATAATATACTGAACAACATAATTTCTGCATCACAGAATGAACGGAGGTTCTGAGTCAGAGAACAAGAAAAAACTGCGATACAGAACCAAACTGCCCACCCCAACATTCACTATGAATATGAAAAGCCATATTAGCACACATACATCCAATCAAATTGTTCATTTTAAGCAATAGGCGAAAATTCTTCACAACTACATGTAGCACCATTGCCAAGGTAGAACCTAGCTGCCATGGATTCAAGTCCTCACCATGAAAGTTTCACCCTTTCTAAAAATTGGGAAAATAAAGAAACTCTTAATAACCAGGAAAACATACCAAAAAGAGAGGCATTCATCGATATGACATTTTCCTGATGGAAAGACATATAATGACCCAGAAAGTAAAGCAAATCACTCTCTTATTGCCACATTGACAACAATAGTACTTGCTACCAACCAGCACAAGACAAAGATAGAGACTGCCCAAGGGTTTTGTCACTGAAACATATGGGTATAAAATTATTTAAAAAAAAAATTACAGGAACGTTGACACTCTCAATTCACACTAGATCTTTAAAATTACTTGTCAATTTGGTAGCATATTTATATTTACAAGGACACAGCCTCTGCCATAAAGCTATGCTTTAATTAAACATTGAGGTGGATTAAAGAAAACTTAAGAGGGCTAAAGTAAATCATTCATCAAACAATCAGCAGTATCGAAAAAATATGTTTAACTTAGAAATCATATCTTATTAAGAGTTTTAGAGTTAGAAGAAAGTAAAAAGAACTAATATGGTTCACAAAGTTTATGTCATTACCCAAAAGGATCTTGAGCAAGGAGAAGTCCATTATTGGAAATTTCAGTGATCAAATTATCACGATGTTCCCCGGTGGAATGAGCAATGCAGCGTTGCAATACACAGCAACCATGCCTATGAGTTGCAATGTCAACACAGAACTTTGCAGCAGCATCAAAAATAAACTGCAAAAGATTTATAACATAGAAAAGATGATAAGAGAAGATAAAAAAAGGGTTTAAGATATTCTTTGACAATATTATAGCAGATCATGCAGACATGAGTTCCAGTGAAAAGCATATTTAAAATCTCCACTGGTTCAATGAATAGGTTATAAGCCATTAGTCAAAAGCTTCAGACATTCAAGAAGAGAAATGTTAGTGATGAATTATACCTTCACAGAAATATTGTTAGAAAAATTCTTGGTCAAATTTCATTGACATGCCCCAGCCTTCAAAAGAGGCTAAAGTCAGCATACATAAATAAAAGCAAGAATAGAAAATCTTTAAATGGATTTTAAGTTCACCCGACCATAACCGAGCCTGGCATTTTGACAAAATGACTGGGGACGACCAGATCTAAACAGAGTATTGTTACACAAATTTCCTGCATGCTTTTCTTAAACACAATTGAAAACTCCAGATATTGAAGCAATCTTTTAGAAATTATGAGTTGTTCATGCATTTTTCTGTCTTCCACGGCCTATAACTGCATATGATTGTCTCAACCGGGAAAAAAAGTCATCATTATCAATCCTGTGGTTTTTAAATTGCGAGCTGTCTATAACCTTCACTTTATATCTATATTTCATGGCCATGTAAAAACCTTTTTATGTACCTTACAAAACAAATTGTATAAAGCATGCAAGCCGACACATGAACCCTATCAATGATTAGAAATTGCCTACTTCACACACTTTCCATAACCAAACCAACTGAGAGGATTACAAAGTGACAGGATAGGTCTACCAAACAAACTGAGTATGGTTATTATCTCTATAAAATTCCACCTTAAAATGATGTAATTTATCATTCATTAGAATTTTTAACCAAGCTGCAGAATTAGCATGCTTCCTGAGTCTGGCCTTTCACATAGTCCCAAGTAATATCTTTATACTTCATAATGCAAAAAATCCTTTTTATGTTCTTCCATCCTTCACTACTCAGTGATAATCATGTACAGGTTCAGTCATAAATACCATCAAGATACCAAGATGATTTGTTCAAACTGAAACATATAGCTATGCGTGCTCAAGATTAAACATAATGGCATCAGACTTCTAAATTTAACTATCAAGAGAATGCAAGAAGCTCAAAGTATTGTGCTAAAGGAGTTAAAAGATGCAGATAGTGGAAGGCTGAGAAACGTAATCAATTAAAAGACCAAAAACTAATAGAGGAAGTTTGGAGAAGTCAATTTTAACACTTAGGCATAACAATTAATATGATCGGAGGTGCATAGTTTTATGAAAGTACTATTATGATTTTTGTGCAATCATTGGAACGCCTGACTTGAAAACTTCCAGAAATGATTCTAAATTTTCTGTCAAGTCCAGTGTACTTATCACAATGCTAATGTGAAACCATTTGGAGCACCCCTCTGAGAAGCACAAACTGAACTTAATGCTTTGAGAAAACTGCTAATTGAGATTTTGGTAAAGTGGATAGATTATAAACATAAAATTCTTTCCTAGCAAGTAATTTAAGAAGTTGCTTGGACCAGGTCAACATAAAGCAAATCACCGGCCCCTTTTATGGACAGGACTAATCACTGTTGGTAATTTTTCTCATCATTCCAAAATGACAAAAAGAAATGTTACTTAGCATGAGCGAGGACATTAGCTCTTTATAACCAAATTGAAATTTCATGATTGAAAGAAATGGAAGGAGAAAAGCTATACCTTATTATCTTCATTTCTAAGGCATTGCAAGCAGCGTTGTAAAACATGATTTCCATTCAGATCCTTAATAAGATCGAGAAAACCAGGTTCCAGTGCTGCTTTGACTATTGAAATCTGCTGTCTTGTTTTGAGAGTCTCAATCAATTTCTGTACCACACGAGTGCTGGCACCATAACACCAATTACATTCAGTAACAACAAAAATGTGTAAGAATAATTAACTCAGACAATAAATAACTAAATGAGAAATAAAGCTATTGAAGTCTTAAACAGAGGATTTACCCATATGCGTTTAAGCAAATTCTGACAAGCTGTCCCGGTTCTTTGGTTACCATGAGCACGATCCGCGTCCTTTGCTCTTCAGTACACACATTCAACAACTTCTGAACAAGATAATTGCCAAACTGCTCCATCATAAGCTCCACAATGTGATCAATGACCTCATTAAATATAATTTGCAAATCTAGATAACTTCCCTCATCAAACACCCTCTGTAAAAACCGACAACCATTTTGATCTTTTGCCATTAAGTGTATACAACCACGAACCTTAGCCAAAGAACTGGAAATTGGCAGCAAATGCAATAGATTTTGACCGTTTTCACAGAGTCCCCCATTCCGGGCAGAACTGTCAAGTTTAGATATTTTAGATATTTTCTCTTGTGGGTTTCGTGCTGCAATTTCATTGAGGTTGTTTTTCTTGAGACCAACCAGTGAATCACGTCCCCTGTCATTAACACTTCCTTGTACGATGAAACTGTCTTCAAAATCAAAACCATCTATCGCCCGGGCTCCATTGGTAGGCACATGAAATTCGGAAACCCTGTTGTTTGGCATTGTAGTAGTCCTTTCTTTCAACATGGAATAATTACACAACAGATTTTTCAAATCTAAACCCAGCTCGGGTTGCATCAACTGAGTGGAAATGAACTGATCTGTGACACCATTATCTCCATTTGAATCCAATCCCAGTAGCTGTGAACCAACAAAAGCATCATTAAGGTAAGGCCTACCCCTGGATGGATTCTGTAATTGAATCCCCCTATTAGTGCAGGTCCTTCCCTGTTCCTTTCTCTGACCAAATACATAATCGTAATATGGATCAGAAAGCAAATCGTTACATTGAGTGTAAGAACAATTAGAACCCTTTAACTCACCCTCGCTATATCTACCACCCAAACCAATCAACACAGACTTCATCTCATCATCAAAAGTCCTGGAAGCGGTACCAGCAGAGGCACCAAACCCTTGACAATCAAAAGCAGTATTGTTGAAACCATCAAACGTGGTATATTTTTCAACATTATATGGTACACTGCCATCCAAAGGAACATAACCATAACCAAAACCAAAGCCAACCTCATTTGGTTCCACCTCAAGTCTCTTCATTCTAATACTACGATGATCCTTTTGTTCCTCTGCAACATTAAGTCTACATAAACTTTGACTCAAATCATCCAACCTCTCATTGACATTGACATTCTTCCTAGAATGAAAATAATCAGTTGATTGAGAATCCAAGCACAGTCCATTAACATGATAATCTGTGAGACTCGGTGTTTTAAACTTGTTAACACCGTCGGCAGCGTCAGCATTGAAGGTGAAACTTGTTGGTGAAGATTCCTCAGACAAGCAAAACCCATTGTTGGAAAAGCAAGAACTTGAAGGAGACGAAGAGTGCTCTGTTGACAGCAGAGAAACTCCACTGAAAGGTGAACCAGAGCCAGTCACGAACGAGTTGGGTTGACGAGCAATATTGAGACCGTGACCATGAAAATGACCTTGACGAATCATATTCGCCATCTTTTCAAGCTCTTCATCTCTCTTCATTTTCTCAATGATTCTCTTGTTCTCTAACTCATCATCCAGATTAAACATCCTTAAAAAATCAGAAAAACAAGAACAAAAAACCATATAGATAGAGAAAGACTCAATAAGGAAGAAAAACAAAAACAACCCAGAATCAAAAACCCAAAAACCACATATAATAACAATTGAAAGTGTCTAAAGGTGAAGATATTTCTTCTGATGAAAGCCTTATATTTTGCATTTGAGAGCCATTTGGCTATGTGGGTATTCTTTTTTTATAAGAAGAGTATCAAATGAGCAGGGTAAGAGAGAGAAGTGTGATTTTGTTTTGATATGGACGGTTATATAAAAGTGAGTGTGTACGGTCTGTCACTGCTCACACTTCACGCCATGAAAATGGGCTCTCTACAGAAAGGATGAGAGAGAGTGTGAGAGGTGACACAGAGGATCTGAGTAGGAGGCCTATTTTTTGTTTTTTTAATGTTGATGAAACTAATTTTTTACTATTTGATTAATCATAATTTATTTTTTAAATTTTTTTATTTGTTAGTTATCAGTATCTCTCAGCTAAAACAGAATGCTTACCTCTTCCACAACAAACGCTGCTTGATTTTCTCAACCTTCAAGTTGATCTCCTTTGACCCTTGATTGGAATCTGTTATCAGCGCTCAACAATCAGATAATCAGAAGGTAGAGATTTGGTTTTACCAAGTTTGAATGCTGATTTTGGATATTTATTGTTTGTGCACTGAGAGTTACACTCGCGCAAAACTAACCTTTCACCAATTTGCGCAACCAAAAAGTAAATCGTAGGCTATTTTTTTGGCTACTTAATGACCAAATGAATAATGTAACCAATGAGAATAGGAAAAGATTCTTTATCTTTCATGGAGCCCGCTTTCTTCTAGCACAAGTAAGCCACGGAGACTCCTGGTCAACTTAAATTCTCCCAATTTCTGCCCCTTCTTAACAAAGTTATAGAACTTTGCTTTTGTGGTTTACATAACTTTTTCATATTAAAAGATTGACCTAATTCGCCTACAAATATAAGGGAAGAAACTGGCCATTGAACAGAACCATCTATTGTTGAGAAATTTACTTTAAAAAATAAAAGTAAAAATCAGAGGAAAAGAAGATGAGCGTGATGACCCATGAGGGTGTCACCGAATAGTTCTATTACGAAATGGACAAATCAAAATTTGTGGAAAGCTGAATTTTATTATGCTATTGGTATTGTGTGAACAAATTTTCCGATGACTCTTCTTAAAAGAAAATATTCCAGTTGTCTAGTCTAATTTGTCTGCCCAAGAGAGAATCTGCGTGACAAAATTCTAGTAATTTCGATTTCAGGGTCTTGAAATTATGAAGAAAATGCATTTTGGAGATATGACTAGGACCAATACAGCAAATTAATTCAGTGACAAGGTAAGGCTTGAAATTCCCAAGTCAAAAAGTCCAAATACGTTTAGATAAAACACAATCCTCCACCTTTATGAGTAGGATATCATGAGACCAAAATGCAGCTTCAAAAGGCCCCTTTTCCCACCTAACTCTAGTGATGAAACAGAAAATATTTTGATCCAAGTAATAGAATAATTACGAAAAACAGGCAATTATGTCATGTGAAATAGACCAAACAAGCTTCCTCGAAGTTCCTGCTCTCGCCCGACCGTCTCAATCTTAAGATCCCCCGAATTCACCAATTATTGACCGAGTGAAGGAGCTAAGTAATTATTTAATCATTCCTTCCACGCATATACTAACCCTAAAAAATTGTCTTATAATAGTTACCAACACCTGGAATAGAAGGATAGCTCATGCACCGTAACCGATAAAAATACCTACCAAACCTAGGTTACAAATTAACTAACAGCTGATCCAAGGTTGATTGACTAGAGGACAAAAATTATACATTAATTATTGCCAAAATACCGTAACGCTATAGAGTTCGGAAAATCATGAAAACCCGTCCAAGTGTTAAAAGATATTTTTATATTCACTTCGCAATAACAATTAAAACATTAATTTTTTGTTTTGAAACTGTTAAGTTCTTTCAAAGACTAGATGAAAGCTCCTTGGAGTGCCTTCCACATAAACACACTCAAACAGTAAATTTTAATCATTTCATTTATGGTTTAATGCGGCAAAGATTAGGGATCGCAAAAATATAATTAGATTGGATTAATCTGCAAAAAATGCTAGTTACAACTTACAAGTTCAAACCCCGGATTGGCATGTAAGCCAGCCCACGGTTTGAATAATTCTAGAGTTCAACAAAACATAAATGCAGCACTAGGCAATTAAATGATACAATGATAATCTGGATTCAAGTAAGAGGTTAAAACAGATGGGACTGAATCACAAATAATATAATGATAATCAATGTAGCACTAGGCAATAAAATTACCACAAATTTCACTAACACAAGCAGTGAAAAGCACAAGATTATGGACAGACAAAACCAATTAGCAGGCAGTCCATAGCTCTGGCAACGTGTTAAACCTACAGCAAGATTCCCAAAACCCACAACGCAAGGTCAAATAATATAATAACACCCCCGCTAGAAATAACACAACCAGACAACGAAGAGAACGACTGAGTTAGACCTAACAAGTTAAACCAAGGCAATGCTGCTCTCTCCACCTGGAGGCTTGCGTACACCGCCCAGATAGTCTCGAGACTCTACCTTCCCATCAGCAAAGATGTCACTGCCGCTCATTTCCCTCAGCTTTGCCACACTTAGCGCCTTCTCAGCTGATGATGGAGGAACATCACCCTTGAATACGTTGTTTCCTGAAAGCTCAGCAAACTTCTTGTCATAAATCTTCTTTGCTGTCTTTGTCGCAGATTCCTCGCCAGAAATTGCTTTGCTCTGACCTCCAGCAGGCTACAAATTAAATCCAGGTTCAAATGTGGCTAGATATGAGAATTCCGTTGAATGTTAAGCACAGAAAACACGGCAATACATATGCAGAAAAAGATAAGAATCAAAGCCGATACATACATATCAGTAAAATATATTAAAATCAACTAACTAGAAAAGAGATGCTGCAAAATTGAACCAAAATAGAAAACCATGCTTTCTGGTCCCAGCATTGTACAATTATTAATTTTAACAACTAAAGTCCAGGTAATCAATATGGTCATTAAACCCATATACTTGTTCTTTAAGCTTCCTAACCATTTGAAGAGTATGCATTTGTTCAATTAATGCCTATCTGCTAGCAATCATATTCCTATACAAACTGTTTTCCTAATATAAACCTTAAGTTTCCATTAAGAAGAGGAAAAGAAAGGGAAGACAGGAAAAAGCGATTCGTTTATGCATCCACACAATTCACTAATGTTAAAGACTTTGAAAGATGTCCATACATCGTGTGGAGCAGATTCTCCCAAGTTGAAGTTTTCCTTCAATGCCAAGGAGCGCACAGCTGGCCGTGGTAAAATTTCTGGAGGGGGTGCAAAGATGTCATGTCCACTGAGCTCCTTGCACTTAGCATCAGAAATCTGCTTTTGCAACTTTGCCTCTGACTCGCTTTCTAACGTTCCACTTAGTTCACGCTGCTTAGCCACCTCAGGTACGGTAGTAGGCTTCTTTGGAGAGACACTATCTTCGTCACCAAAAGAGATATGACTGATTCCCGCAATAGCTTGCTGAAAATTCCAAACATCATTACACAATATGGTCAGTTACTAGATCATCTAATCCTGAATTGCATTTATGTGGACAAAAATAACCACAACTTTTAAATCAGCAAGAACTTCATAGGGACCTGATACATGCGTAACCCTGTTCTGTTATTTGGAGTAGGATTGGCACTGCCAGATTCTGATTCATCATCTTCTGCAGCACCTGCAAAAATTCCACTGCCAGTCATCTCCTTCATTTTATACCCCGAACAAGGTTTCCTGCAAAGATACAAAGCTTAAGGTTTCAGAAGTCTTCTATAGAAATCACACACGTAAGTGAACCTCAAATATACATAATGAAGAATCCACAAAATGGCCCTATACAATATAAAATTTATTCTTGGTAAATAGCATGATTCATAACCTCATTCAATAATTTGCATTAGAACTGCAGGAGCATTCTATACAATGTTGCCAAACAGCCTATTGTTTGTTTCCCTGGTCTTTCAATGTTTCCTCCACTATTAAATAGCCACACACCAATACTCAGACACTAAAAAGTGCAGAGGCCAAGTTAACTGACAAGTTTTTTTATAAATTATGGGTAAAAAATACACCTGTGCTATGTTAAAACTTATTAGATCATATTCAAGTTGGCACAGATATTATAATATAATTGGAATACATCAACAATATCCGGTATTTAAAAAATTAAAAAAAAAAAAGTTTTAACCATTTTGGTCCAAGAAGGAAGATATATGGGTACAAATTTTTTTTTTTTTGGACAGCTATTAAAAATATATTGAATTGATATATAATCAAAAACCATCAATTATGCATAACTAATCTTGCAATTTTCTATTTCCCGTAAGTTGCATCAAGAAAAGATGGCTCATAGAAAATTCATATCTGGTCTCCGATAATTAAAAAATACAATTTGGATCAGCAATGATGCTGAAGATTAAAGTTTCAACCATATCCAGTAGTTTTTCAAAAAATAAAATAAAAACCCATTTCTAATGCACTGATGAAGGCTCATTAGTTAAAATATGTCTAACACTTATATAGACTCTTGATATCAAGGAGGAGGCGAAAACCGGATATTTTATAACATATCAAAATAAAAGAGATTGAACGAATGGGATTAGAAGTAGTAAAGAGATTGAACAAATTAGTTAAGTTTGTAATTGTTATTAATTGGCGTCACAGGAAGATTGATCAGATCGGAGGACAGATCAAACCTGAATAGAAGATGAACTACAAAGGCATTCAAAGTCAAATCTAAGTAAAAAATCTAAAGACAGTTGCGGACAAGACGCACGAAACATCAAAAGAAAGCGGGAAGAGTACGGATAAACAACGGACGAAACAAACTAGAACAAACTTCAGGACCATCTCCACGCATTTATTGCCACTAAAAAAATATTTAAAAAGAAAATAAGGAGACACAGATCTCACCTTTTGTTTAAGCTCTCAGCTTCCTCGTCCGTCACCTGACCCCCAAACACCACCTTGCTGATCCCATCCGACGGCTACCATTATACGCGAACCAATTAGAAAGAAAAAACAATCACAGACTCCAATCAGTAATCACCACAAGCAAAATTTTAAATGCAAGTAAGTACCTGAGTGCGAGTGGAAGGGCGCGTGGCGGAGGCGGGGGAGGGAGAATCGGAAGGGGGAGTTTCGGACCAAACGAGTAGATCTGCTGTGGATGTGTGTGGTTTCCTCACTGGAACGCTTCTCTCCATTTCTTGTCACGCAAAACTTCCACCAAAAATGACAATAACTTATCCAAATTTGAAAGCGAGTAAACAAATATAAATAGAGCAAGACTTCGCTTCTTCGACAGCAAGATTTCCTAAAAGCAAAGCACAGTGTTCTGGCTCTGGTTGAAAATAGCAAGAAAGGAGGAAAATATTGATGGAGTGAAGCGGAGGAAGGATCTGCGGAAATGACGAAGATGTCCTCTTCCCGATCTGGAACTTTCTATCTTTTAAGTTTGCTTTTGGGAGTGATGATGAGTGAGAAGAGAGGTAAACTTACTTCTTCTCCTCTTGTGCTGTTTTTAAAAGCAAAGAAAGAGAAATTTTGAAATGTTGATACATAACCGTCGAGTCGACGTCCCACTCCCGTTACTCAATTTGAATCTTGTACCGCCCTCTCTGTGATCCCAATTGTTTTTATGCAACGCATGTGCACTCCCTCCACTGCCACATGTCGGTCAGCTTTCGGGATTAACCGGCTTATTATTAATAAAATTCCAATAATGCCCCTGATTTAATTGTCCTTAACTTTGCCCTTCTCAAAGGATTATATTGTGTAAGTTAGCGAATCCTTATAGTCGCTTAAGTAATTGTATTATGCAAAGTGGAGCTGAACGTCACAATAAAGTTTTTGGACTTATTGTTACTTGTGAATCTTAGTGGAACTAGTGGCTTCTAACTTTCTAGGTTCTTCATAGGACAGTCTCGTGATTTAAGGCAACCAAAGTCAACAAATTGCAGAGTGAAAATGAAATGATATTTCTGAAGAGATGATCTTCTTATTGACACTCTTAAGCAATGCATATCTTCTTTTTACCGACCCATGTGAGCAAAGCACTCAAGATTGAAGATTGCAGCCTTTGGTGCCATTTCTCCAATAGAAACAACATCATTTTGTGGGGCACATGTCACGTGTGGCGAATATAGCTACTCTTCGCCTAACACAAGCGAGCCGATATTGATCATGAACCATTTATGTTTATCCTTTTTGTACAACAATCACATAAATTTAAAGAAATCGTGTTTAAAAATGAGGTAGGAAATTGTTGGTATTATAAATAAATAAAAATCATTTTGCGCTTGGCTGTGTAACTTTATTTGGACATAAGGGTATGGGTTGTCATTTAGAGGGGCATTTACATGACATAAAGTAAGAACATGTTCCTCATTTGTGGCTGTAGAGGGTACCTGTGGAGTTGGCGTTGTGATAAAGTGATCCGTTGGACAAGATAATTCATAATCCCCCTACTCGCGTTGCGTCGCGGGCTTGAGCTTCCATCACGGGGATCTAATCATTTTTAAATTCCCACTTTCCGCTAAATCTCAAGTGAAACACTTTTTACTCCCCATTTCACCATCCTTTCCCAAAGTGGTAAGTCTATTAGTTGATAAGGTACTCTCAAAATATTTAGTTAAAATAATTAATTATCAGAAAAATAAATAAAACAATCTTAATTACATAGAAAATATTATTATTTCCAATTTAAGAAGAAATTAAGCAATGGTGTGGGTTGAATGATGAGGAAGGCAGAGAGGGGCAGGAGGAACACTGGACCCAACCCAACACACAAAGCGTGGAAAATAATGATGTGTCCCACACTGCAGTTGTAACCTAACTTGGAACATACCCAACGAACCATATTTGAGATTCCTTAAAGAAGCCACAACGTTCACTTTCCTAGGTTAGTTTTCTTTATTGATTTATATACATTATCTTCCGTCTATTAATTACTATTAACGTTCTAATCTAACCCCACTCAGCCCCTTTAAACTATTGATTACTATAATGAGGTCATCTACACTAGACCATGACTCAATTAAGTCAATGCAGTGGCACCACCACGCCTATCAGCTATGCTTCTCCTTCTCAATTAAGAAATTCGAGTATATTATGTAGTTGGGAAGCTTATTGACATGGTGCCAGGATGGCGATGATCTGGTAAAACAAAATAATATTAATAATTAACTACTGTGTACCGTATGCAATGAAAACATACCAACCACAGTTATTTTATTTCGTGTTAGTTGTGATACAGATGTATGAGTGGAAACTTTTATGTGAAAACAATTACATAAATGGTCTTTGATAATTTGATGATATCTTGGATTTATTATATTAATGTCTCTCAATATAAATATAATTATAAAACATTGAAAAAAAAAACGGCTTCATTCCGATGGTGTAGGAAGGAACAAGAAAATTATGATTAATAATTAAATATATTTGGAGGAGAATAATTAATGAATATTTGGTATTAGCGATTTTGAAATAATGTAAGCGTAAAATGTGGCACCGTTAAGGAATCTAGGGTCCAATGTGGCATATTAAAGGAACAAAATGGACAGTGTGAAAACGTTACGTTTCGATGGACTTAACATTTCGAAAGGAAATATATAGAGTGACGTGTAAATAATTAATTATTTAAAGGTAAGGAAATTATGTAATCTTGACTAAACATCAATGTCTTCAGATAATGATTAATTTTGATGGACCAATAAAAGCTATAGTCCGAATTTTGCTGAACCAACTCGAAAGGATATGTCGGCAGGAAATTGAAATTGAAATTGACAATTAGGGTATTAAGATAACCTCATTTCGGACCCAAAGCATCAATCATATCCTGTAATTGTCATTAAAAAATAAAATAAATCTAAGAAAGTTAAAACAAAAAATAATCAATTTAAAAAGTTCGAGAAGATTATACTGATTGGTGCTGCCCATCAGCCATGAGAACACATGAATTAAATACAAATGGTCCAGCCCTTCATTAGTCCCAAACTGTTACTGAACAGAGCAGCCATTTGACAACAAAATCTATTCAACGGATAGAGAATTAAAAAAAGAAAAATTCGCCCACCGTGGGGCTCGAACCCACGACCACAAGGTTAAGAGCCTTGCGCTCTACCGACTGAGCTAGACAGGCTTTTGATCAATTGCTTCAATTTTTTTATTTTAATAATCAATAACTGCAACAGTTATCAAATCTCTTGCTCGTCATTTTTTTTAGTGTTAATTTTACAAATAATCAAAATTACTTATTTTTCTCATTGTATAAAAATAACAATAAACTGATAAAAAACGAAGATAACCAGACAAATTTTGCTTGCCCTGACAAATCTGTATATCATGTTATATTTCTATTAAGTAAAATTCTTCTAGAAATAGGTTTCAAAACCTAATCCAAAACAGATCTAATAGGATGGAATGGTGTAAATTTCTTTTGGCGAAGCTTCAGACACAGAATATAATATGCTTAAAGCTTAATGTTGGGAAGGCTTGCCAGCTAGACCGCATCAGTTACCGTTTCTTCATCTACAATTGGCTGATCTTGCTCGACCACTACACTATAAATTGAAGTTTAGATTGTATGCATAATTGCCATTAGATTGGATCTGTTTATCAGAATTCAAGCATAAAAACAAAAGCAGCAACTGATACATCATACATCAGCGAGCAGAGAAACACTACCTTGGCTTCCGTAAATGATAAAACGCTCTACTCTTGTCCCACCGTCTCCATCAGTCCACGAATTGCTTCCCATCTATATATCTAAAATAAAGTTTCTTAGAGAAGCAAACACAATACAAACAATTTTTTTTTTCTTTTACATTATTGAGTTTCTGATGTCGACAATAAAACAAATTTCTATTTATTATAATCTAATAAATTTTCTTTAAAAATTGAAAATGCGATTCATGGGTTCGAATATTTAAAAAAAAAAAAAAAAATTCTAGAAGGTGCGTCCATATAAAATGCAAAATTGGAGGTCGGTTTTAATCATTTGCCGAGCCAGACAGGGAGCAACTAAAATTACATAAAAACCCACTTCTAACCGTTTCTTTACTTTACCACCAAAACAAACAAAAGAATAAAATTTAAAATTTCCAAGGCGTCTCTTAGCACACGTTCTGTACCTGCTTGTTGTCCGATGCTTTCTCCCTCTTTTTCCCAGAACTGACTGATCGCTGACTCCTCTGAAAAGAAAACCTAAAAGACAGAACTCGTTTATGGCGACGATTACGAGCATCAACTTCTTTTCATTGGCTCTCCCAAGTCCAGGGCTCCGTAACTCGAGAGGTTGTTTGTTGAAGAGTTTCACACCCGTCTTTAAGCGCGCTTTTGTTTCAAAAGTCCGTGCTTCCTCTACCGCCTTTGTGGAAACCAAGCCATCGGTATCTAAATCGGTTTTTACTTTATTTTATTTTAGTTTTTAAATTTTTTATCTAATCAATTGATACTGATAATATTACCAGATATATATGTATGTGTGTGTGTGTTTCTGTAATGTAATTTTTGTGTGTTTAGGAGCCAATTGTTGTGGAAAAGAAAGCTAGTACAAGCAAGAACGTATTAGCTTGTCCAATATGCTATGAACCTGTAACCTGGATTGGTGATTCGAGCTTGTCTGTGTAAGTAATTTTTAATCTCGTTGTTGAAGAGAATCATTCATTCTTTTAATTGTTTTTACCCTTTTTGGTTTGAATGGCCTTTTTTTTTTTTCCAGGGAATCTATTGCCTCTTCTAGTTTGCAATGTAATACTTGTAAAAAGACTTACAGTGGAAAGGAAACACATTTTGATCTGTTAGCAGCTAGTGGGGCCAAAGACTACGGTGAACCGATGCCACTTGCCACTGAGCTTTTCAGGTGTTGTTGAATGCAATATTATTGAATTTAGGTAGCAATAATACAATCCTGAGTTTAATTGGGAATAGTGGGCAGAGAAGAATAATGTTAAATCTTTGCTAGTTGTTGTTTGACAATTGACACGAATTTTTACTTTATTTTTGTGTTGGTTCTTTCAAATTGATATGCATTACAGTCACATTTGGCATTTGTTGAAGTTTTTAATACTTTACCTAACAATTGAAGTTAACATTATTTTATCTTTTAATCATTGTTAAATCAGAACTCCCCTAGTATCGTTTCTCTATGAGAGGGGCTGGCGTCAAAATTTTGTATGGGGTGGTTTTCCAGGTCCAGATAAGGAGGTGATATTACTAGTACTCTATTGCATATTTATGAAATTATCATGATCTCTTATAAGGATTTGGTATAATGGGTCTCTTCCTCATTTCAAGGACAACTTCATTTTGTGGGGATAGGCGGATAGCAATGTAATTGATAAAACATTTAAAAGGTTGCTTCATATTGAATCTTTATTTTTTAGCTTCTAAGGCTAGTGGCTGTGCACACTTTTTGATATGTTAGTATCTAAAATACATATATGTTTTTCATATTATTACTAAAACAGTCCTTTAATGACATTGGCCTAGAAAGTAGAAACAGGACGGGAAGCAGAAAAAAGAACACAATTGCTTCACTGCTGCCAAATAAATGATGGACTGGATTGAAATGATAAAGAATAGGAAAAGCATGTTTGTTGTTGTTATTGCACAGTAAGAAATGATGTAAAATAATTTGTAGATTTTTTGGGCTGATATGTACCGATATCATTTCATATTCTTCCTAATGGTAGAGTTACTAACCAAATAATGATCTTAATTGCAGTTTGAACTGATGAAGGATTACCTAAAGCCTGTACTAGGTGGAAATATCATTGATGCTAGTTGTGGTAGTGGGTTGTTCTCAAGACTTTTCGCTAAAAGTGGATTGTTTTCTCTTGTTGTTGCTTTGGACTACTCGGAGAACATGCTGCGGCAGTGTTATGATTTCATTAAGCAGGAAGAGAACTTTCCTAAAGAGTATGAATTTAACTTTTGGTATATTTATTGTATAAATTGAGAATACAAGTTATACCTGATTGTGCTTTTTCTGCCTTCTTAGGAACTTCGTCTTGGTTAGAGCTGACATCTCTAGACTTCCTTTTGCATCAAGCTCAGTAGATGCAGTGCACGCTGGTGCTGCTATACACTGTTGGCCTTCACCATCAACAGCCGTAAGCATTTCCTTTAAACATCTTTTCTGAAATCACTCTTTGTAATATATTTGTTATACCTTCCCATACATCTTTTGTACATTGCTTTAATGATGTTAACTGAAATTTGAGAACACATGGAAGCTTTTCTGGATAAATAAATATTTGTTTTAATGATAGATGCTGACAAATGTCCTTTCTGAAATAAATTTAAACTGCATATAAGGAAACCACTTTAAATCTTTTGATTGATGGGAACCTATTAGGATTTTATTTATGATAAAGTTTCCTAATGAAATTATGTTCTGAATTTTGAGAATCATATTTTTATGCACTTCATCCGATGATGAATTGCTGATATCCTAGTCTCTGTTGTTTAACCTCTACCAAGCTTAGCTGTAACAATTTGGTGGCTGCAATTTTGTAGGTAGCTGAAATAAGTCGAGTTTTGCGCCCTGGAGGAGTGTTTGTTGGTACCACCTACATTCTTGATGGACCTTTTAATCTTATTCCATTTAGAGGGCTTGTACGCCAGGTATGCTGTCTCTGCCTGTCTATTTCACAGCTGCAACTGCAGAATCAGTTCAACATTCTTTATTCATTTGATAGTCCTAAAGAAAACTATTATAATTTTTATTAGTTTTACCACCTTGATCTTTTTCTATGATGAAGAATTACTGGCAAATTCTAGTTGATTTCAAATTACAAACTAAAAAACTATACCCTTCAACATTTTTTAACAAAGGCTATCATCTGATGAGTTTGCCTAATTTTCATCAGGATTATGTTTGCTGCCTGTTATCTTCACTAATTGCTAATGGCGAATAGTTTGTCCTTGTACAGAACATATTGCAAATATCAGGCAGCTATTCTTTCTTTTCTGAACGTGAACTAGAAGATCTCTGCAAAGCCTGTGGCCTGGTTGGTTTTACATGTACAAGGAATAGAAGATTTGTGATGTTTTCTGCTGCCAAACCCAACTAGCATTTAGGGCGCATCTGGAAGTTGCTCTCTGTTCTGTTCTCTAAAATGCTGTTCATCTTCTAATCTATATCGGATGTCTGTTTCAATAGTCAAAATTTTCCTGTAAATATGAAAAGCTCATAAGGATCTTGTGCGTGCTACTAAATGAAAGGTGAGAGTCTGCTTTTAAGGTTACTGTTGGTTAATAATAATACTCATTTATAGATGATAAATTCGAGTATCGATTCGAAGTCTTTCCAACTGTTCAAATAACTAAACATTTGATTTCGTAATTTTATAACTTGCCATCAACTTTGATCTTATCTTCATTTTTCAATTCTGAAAGTATTTACATCATGGTTGTTACAGTATTAAAACTTCAAACCTTGAATGAGGGCATGAAGCTAGTTATTGGAAGTTGTTAAGCCTGTTAATTATGCACAATTAATTAAATGGACTGTATAATCCCTACAAGGAAAATAAATGAAGAGAAGGATTTTACATCGTTATGGCTAAATTTAGGGCGGAAGCCAGTTTCTTATTGGTTCATAATACAGTGGAAGCAAATGTAAGGCCTAGAAGTAAGTGTGTTGGGTAGCCGTTGGTTGGGACTCTGGAGAGACGTTTTCTGTATTAAATTCTGCGAGTCATTGTAACTATTTTGTCTCTAAAGAACTCCAGAGAAACAGATTTACTCAGACCTCACTGTAGTTTAGTGCTTAGTCAATTATTCAACATAAGAATTGAACTGTATTAAATAAAAATTTTGTATTTTTGTGTCAAAAAGTTTGGAACAGCTGTCACAGGTTGCACTGAATTCTAATTCCATATTCTATATCAAACCAATTTACAGAATGATCAACCCAGAAATTGCCATGAGAAACAAGAAACAAAACACTCGGCACCTATTTGACAATTTTATACTCTCTTCGATCATCTCCGATGGTTATCTCTGGCTGAAGATCTGAATAAAACCTTATATAGCTCCTATAGGACTGAATGGTATTCTGATGTGCTTGTATGAAGTTTTCATCTTTCATCACAATCCTTGGAGTTTCTTCATGGCTAATGCCAACCAAAAGCCTTCAAGTTTTCAGATAAGTGGTATAGTGCTGGCCAGGTAGAAAAAGCCAGCTTCAGCTCTCTGGGGGATGAAAATTCACCTAAAGGGAAACTTCTAATTGTAGAAAACTGTGTCATCATTGTCTTCTGCTATTTGCCTAAATTAGCGAATGTCAACTGGCGGTAAAGCATTGTCTTCTCATCGTTGTCATCAAGATCACAACTGTCTTCCTCATAATCCATTTCAATAATACTTCTGTCCTTAGCATATGATAATTCGGATTCAGAGAACTGAGCTTCGGAATATTCACCACCAGCAGGAAAGTCACCAGATTCTAATTGTTGCATCTCTGATTCAATCAGTGCTTGCATTTTAGCCCTTTCCTTGTCTCTTGGATAGGTGGAGTAGAGAAATGAGTAGATGAGACAACAGAGAGCCATTGGAATTCCGATTGCTGTGTACAGTGCCTTGGCCAAAGATGCAGCATTAACCCTATCTGTGGCAATTTCTTCAGATGCACTCGATCCTTCAGGAACAGGTTTATAACCATAGACATGCTGTGCCAATATCCCAACTACAGGAGGAGCAAATGATGAGAGTATGGACTCGAAAGATCGGTCCAAAGCATAAACACTAGTTCTGGATTTCTCTGGAACTATCTCTGCAAAAATTGGACTGCATCCACCACATTGCAAACATTATTAATTCCTCATTAACAACATAGGTGCAGAAGTCAGAAACATTTTCATCCACAATCCTAGTTCTGGCAGCTTTGCATCACATTTTCTCTAAAATCATTCATTTTATTTACTTTTTCTAGCATTTCATGATTCTGGATTAGAGGGCATTTAGAACCTTACGAAAACAAATTTTTCAGACCCTCTCATCAAATTACTGAAAATCAAAATTTGTTTGTTCCTATATAGTTTATCCATTTTGCGTGATGAACTTGTGTGTTGAAATGCTTTCGATATTGAAACCATCCAAATACCTAGCAACTAAGTTTGATTCTATTTTTTTTAATTTATTTTTTTAAGAACAAAAATTATGTAAATATAGCAGAAGGAAGTAAATTTAGGGTGTCAGAACGGAAGAAGAAAGGTGTGTTTGAGAGACTGTACTTGTTTGTAGCTGGAGAATTCCAGGATATGCACAACCCCATGATGACCATGACCAAACCATGCATCACCGCTGTGGATGGATCATCTGGTAAAACCAGCAGAAGTATTGCCGCTAGAGGGATGGCTGATGCTGAGCTGATCTGCGCTAGTATTATTCTTCCAGAATTTGGAAGACGCATAGAAAGGAAATCCCCCATTCTACCTCCAAACAGCCCTCCAAGGGAACTGGCAATTACAAACAAGGCAATCAAGAATGCAGTTTTCTCGTGGGAGAATCCAATAAGCTCTAACCACATTGGGGCAAATGACAAAGCTGACCAGGGGAATGAACCTGTGACACCCTGAGCTACAATAATTTGGAAAGATGGAATCTTTATAACAGATTTGGCTTCCTGAACGAGGTCCTTCACTGCTGACCATAAGGATTTACTTGAAACCTGGTCACTAGTTTTTTCACCATTATCTGAGAAGTGTGGGTCATTTGCAAAAAAGTAGACTAAAATACCGACGACGACACTTATAAGTCCAACAATATGAAAGGAAATCCTCCAACCAGGAATTCCCATGAATGTTGTTGAAGCTATCAAGACTGAAAGTAGACCACCAATAATTGAACCAAGGTTGCTTGTAAGCTGTAGCCATCCAAAAGCCATACCACGGTTGCTATCATCAGTTGAGTCAGCAACAAGGGACTGGATTGCAGGCCCAACTATGGCAAGGCCGATCCCATTCAGTGCTCTAGATACGGCTACCTGCTCAAGAAAAGCCATATGATTTAAAAAATAAATACAGTTAGCCATTCTCTTACATAACTAGTTTAAGCTCTATGACATGGCAGAAATTATAATCTATCTCACTGATATAATTCCTACCTTGAGTATCAAATCCTGTGCTCATTTCAAACGTGGTTTCTTTGCACACATCTTTCTTATTAAAATATAAACCAGAATTTAGTTGCGAGATATAATTATGCCTTACTCTCTACTGCTCTTTGCCAGCTATCTGACAACGTTCATTCATAAAGTTTTGTACAAGGGTAAGAGAGAAACATGCCTTTGAATCTTAAATTTCTAAAAAATAAACGCTAAAAGCAAAAACCTTTACTGCTAGTGTCTGACTGAACCATTGGCATCACTAAATAATATGCTCATTTTCAAGAAACTACAGCATTTAAAACTATTTCTACTCAGTTTTTATACTTCAATCTATGTGCCAATCCCTGTTTAAACACAATTTTATTCTCAAACTCCTTCAAAAGCTACCAGAAAAAAAGTGTTGCTTTGAATTGACCAAAGATAACTAAATTCTACTATCAGATCGAGATTTCATATCCAAACACATCAAAGCAAATTATAACACACCTAAAAAGAATCCCTTTGCCATATCATTTGTTCTTAACCGATTAACAAAATGGATTACAATTACAATGCTAGATATAGTGAGAATTGATAAAATATTAATTATTTACTTTATATATCAATCCAGTCAAAGCGTACTCCGTTGGTACATTGCAATTCGCAAACAAACTTTCCCTTCCACTTGCAGTTCAAAATTAACCATAAAAGAAAAGAAATTAAAACCATGATGATCACAATTCACATACTTCTGATTACTTGGACCAATTCAACAACTTAACCAGCCAAGAACAACAAAATAAAAATCCCACAATTCCCAACTTTTAATTCCATTTTCCGATCAATCAAACAAATCATGAAACATTCCAAAGATTTATCTTTATTAAAATTTATTCATTTACCTGAAAGAAAGTGGCGGAGAAGGCAACAAGGAAGGTGGCCGCAGCCCAGAGAAAGGCACCGAGCGCGATGACATGAGCCCGGTTGTGCCGCACAGCCAAGTAAGCCGCAATTGGGTAGCAAGACGACTGCACAATGGACCTGAACAAGGTCAATGACCCCAACCCAGTTGGGTCCGTATGCAGCGCTGCACCCACCTCTTTGTACACTCCAGGCAACAAAGACTCATCAGCTCTCTCCATGATCCCAGCTAGGTTCACCAGAACCAGAGTCACCGTTTCCGGATTCATTTTTTCCTTTCCAAACTTGTTCCTGTCTGGCCCCGTGTGTTACTTCGTTACTTTGTTTTGGTTAACGTAGAAGGTTGTTGGAGGGAGGTTTTAAGATTAACGCTGTCTTTGTTTGGGGTTTATTGACTATTCTTAGTACTGTAATGGAAAAAGTCAACAAGACTGGCTATGACAAGTAGAACGGTTTATGTATGTGTGGTACGTGTCACATGGAGAATTTATGGTCGGCTTGACCTTCTTCGACCTGAAACTTTAATTTAAATTAAGGTATCTCTCATCGATCAAGAGCATATGCTTGGTTAATTCTCTGCATCGTAAATCGCGTACCAGCTTCTTGTTTAGGTATCAATATTATCATAGGAAGATATGATTTGAATCAACATATTTTCCCCACAAATAGTTAAAGTAATAAACTCTTTACATACATACAACTTTTACTCTTTTTATTAACTTATAAACTTTTCTAATGTGTGAGCGAAATCTAAGTTAGATCACAGTGTAGAAGAAAATTGAATTATGATGATAAGAGGTATCGACTCTCCGGAAGAAGAATGACCAGCCAATTGAGAAACGTTCAAGAGTGGGATCAACCTTACAAGCCCAACATTGTTGGAAAAGTTGTATTACTTAGTGTCCATACCTAAAGGGCCAAAATAGGAATCTCTGCCAATGGTCGCCTTAGCCTTTTGGTATGGGCGAGCTTTAGAAATGAATGTACTATGTAGGATAGCCTCAGTTCATAGAAACATTATGGGCTGAGCCCACTTCAATTAAATCCAACAATTTTGAGAATTATATTGATTGGATAATACTAAAATATGGGTGCTATTTATCCTTTAATAACATTATAGATACAAAATCTATATTTTAACCATGATGTAGCTTCATGTGAGTGTTGATATAAATTTATTAGTATTTATTGTTTAGACTTTCATGTATTTATTTTGTATAGTTTTATAAACTTTTAAATATAATTTTGATAGTAATTTCATTGATATTGGTATTAGTTAGTGAAGTTACAAGAGTTGAAAAAGATAACCACAAAAATAAGAGAACTAATAACCTATTTGTAATGATCCCACAAAGAAAAATAAGGCCTAAAAATTTGTTATGATTATTTTTTGTTTTTAAAGATGATGAATGAATAACATGAATATTCCATAATAAACCGGGAGTGTATTTGAAAACAATAAAAAGAATATTTAAAGAATTAAAAAAAAAGCAGTTTTTGGTATAATTTTGTTTAGAAACTTTTAATATGTGATAAATTTAGAAATAAAAGACAATTAGTGGCAGCAAATGCCAAAGTGAAAATGACAAGAGAAGTCACAATCGGGGAGAGGGAGAGAGAGAATATGATCTCTCTAGGGAGTAGGGAGGAGGGAGGAGGCTAAGGCTGCTTATCATTTCCTTTGCACAAGTAAGAGAGAGCACATGGACAGCAGCCCTGCACCGCCTCCACTCCCAATGGGCTCCACCACATCACCCCGCTAATCATGATCTTCCCCCCTTATCATCCACCTTCGTTCCCCATCCCACCATACACGTGGACCACTCTCCTCCATTCCCGTCATTTGCCGGTTCCGAGGGTCCTTGTGACACGTGCTTTTGTCATAAATTGGAACTGACGTTCTGCTATACGTCACACTCCTGTGAGTGACGGCCAGTCATCGTAGTACTGTAATACTATACTACAATTCTGTAGCTAGGCTCAGGCTTCTTCTACTATCTACGATTACGTGTACGAGAATATCAACTCCACATAAATGTTAAATGTTGGATATTATATTAAATAACATTGGAATAATTGCAAAAATATCTAAATTAGGGGACCCAGGACCACACAAGGACAACGCCCGGGTCTCACAAGGCCATGGAGGAAGGCGGCGAGGCCTCAGAGGGCCACGCGCAACCATTGCGGGGCAAAGCTCCTCTGACGACTGATTTTTTTAAATTAGTGGAATTATCTTTATGTATATTATATTTATATTTAACATAATTAGGATTATATTATGTTTTAATAGATAATTTATTTTATTAATTATTTTAAGTATTATACTACTTCTGAAATTCATCTGACTTGGAAGTGTAAAAATCATTTTGATCATCTGACAGGATTCTGTCCTTGTCAGAGCTTACGGCCATTGACTGCAAAGGGTAAATTACTATTTTGTGTAATGTGGCAGGGTTAATTGTAATTTGGTCAAACCACAGGGGATTTACGGTAATTAGTCCTACTTTTAGTTCTGGATGAAATCTGGGCGGAAGCAATATGAAAGTAGGAAAGAGATCTCATCTCATCTGAGGGGCAAAATATTGTGGATGCAGCGGCAGCCTTTGTGGGTGGTGGGCCGGTGACAGGAGGAGAGTATCAATTTTCGCAAATTAAAACAATTAATCTTTAGTTGTAAGGAGAATAATATCAACCCCACAGCATCGAGTGTACCCTGGTTCAGATAATCAGATGAGATTCCAAAACAATTCCCAATGTAGATCAATATTCGGGCATGAATAAGAATCATATAATGGCTAAAAGCTAATCGATTAAGTTCAATTTCAATAAGCTGTTTGATGGAGAGGCACCATCATTAATGGGGATCGCAATCTCAATCTCAGTGGCTAATTTTAACACATTTAATAGATTTATAATATGTGTACAGGGTTCATTGAAAAGGAAAATTGTAGTGGGGAACATGTGGGGTTAATGAAAATCACGTAAGACCTGCTGAGGCAGACAAAAATAAGTTTGCATATATGTCTGCAAGCAAAAGCTCCCACTTCTTGTGTTCCTGGATAGCTTTTCCCAAACAATTTCTGAAATTAATGAAGAAATTCATCGAATTCGAGCTGTATATCTTCACCAAAAAGCTGTCTCCATATTTTTGAGTAACCATTAATATGGACCTTACTCATACTCAAAGCACTTGTCGTTGTTTGGTTATTCTTATTAATTCTAAACATGGAAAAAATAAACATCTTATATATACAAAGAGCTAGGTATTCTTCTAGTTTGTATTTAATGAGAATATGTATATGATTTGAAACTTAGTCTGAACAAGAGATAATAGGGCTGTGGTCAGTGATGGCTTGCATGCTGTTAGGTTGAAGAATTCTGGGAACTGGACTGGATCGTACATAATATGCTGCGAATACGGTTTAATAGTGAAGAAAATTATTGGGTTCAATTGTGGAGGCAAAACCGTTGTAGAATTCCTAGGCAGCCAAGGATTTCAAGGCTTCTAGAGGCAAATAAATGAGTCTGCACAGAGACTAGGTAGTTCTACTTGACCAACTTTAACTAATATGTATATATATATTTGCAATATTTGCGGGTTTTGGGTGATCTTTCCAACGAAGAACTTTTCTCTAGTGGGCTACCTAACTGCACTTAGAAAGAGACAACTAGAGATATCAATATACCAACCTATTCAGAATTGGCTTGTAGACTTACATCATGCTGTGGTCTCTCCTTCCTATCTATAAATAAGCGCAGCACATTTGCTTTTTAATTGGGTTAAGATTTAAATACAAATCAAAATTGGTGAGGTCCAATTCCAAACTCATCTATATATAATCACATGTTTGAATGTTGAGATGAGCATGGGAAGGGATGCTTGATGATCGTCAAATTAAGTTACCTTTCAGCAACAACTGCGGCTCCCCGTTCTCTCATTAGCGGATCTATGTGTAGAAGAAGTCTCTCGTTAAAGGCATGCCATGTGTAGCAGTACCAAAATATAAATTACAGAGATGACACCCACATGTATCTGCTTCTGAATAAAAAACCATATTAGTAGTGTTTGACAACTGGAATATTATTAGTTTCCTATTCAAAAAAATGTATTAACCATTCTGTAAGCCAAAGAATTGTCAAAGGAATCCAAATCTTCACGCTGGATTCAAAGCTTAAGGGTCCAATATTGCAGCAGAAATCTAAGCTACAAGTTCTTGGTTCAGAGTCTTCATAATAGACCCACTTGCGTCAGCTTGTAATCTACTTTCATCATTGCTTACGTATACTAGGTTAAACCAGTACTTATTAGAAGTGAAAACACAATTGATATAATATTAAATCATTAATTAATAGTTTAAAGGCAGAGTAAACGTTGCTATCACCAGCTTCATGAACTGCAGAAGAGTTTCCAATTAAAGGGAAAGCATGTAATATAATAAACTATCTCAAATTCTCCTCACTCATGTGCTTTGACCTTTGCCACATTAAGATATAAAATCTTTCAAAATTCGAAAAACTACATCAGTAAAGGATTGAAATTTGAAATTATCCAAAATGGCTCAATTATGAAATATTGCAACTTTAGTTTTGTCGCAAGCAGCTTGCATTAGAATATAAGGATATGCTCCTGACCTGAAGAATGTGATATATATATATATGGTTGATTTTGCAAATTGAAGACTGTGAAAGCAATTGCAGAGATGCCTTTTCAGTTTCGAAATATTGAGGGCAGTCAATGACTATCTCACATGACGCTGCTGAAGAGAAATAGGGGTGAGGGACAAGTGAGTGAGAGCTGGTAGATGGATAGAGAGATGAAAGAAATCATCATTGCTAAAAACCAGATTATTCTCTGGCATGGGCCACCATGATTCCAAAAGAGAAAGAGTCACATGTCACCACATCCTCTCAACATGTCCTCATCTTCCAATTTGCTTTAGCTAATCATCTCTTCCCATTGTTTTCCTTTTTTTTTTATTCTTATTTCTTTTTTAATTTCTTATGTTATCCCTCCTTTTATTGCGCGAATCACCATGAATCATATTCAAGACTTAAAGAGAGTGTACAGTATAACGATATGCTAATTTATCTTGTACTAAAATCAGAATAAATGAAAGAAAAACAACATTATGTACACATAATATAAATTTATTAACTTGATACGTACAAGATGATATGACAAGTCTACCATATCCTGAGCTTCTATGTAAAGAAATTTTCTCAAATGAAATGAATATATATATTCATGACTAAGATATAGTACGTTGAAACTTTAATCCTTAATTATCTTATCTATGATCCTCTTGTCACTTTCTATCAAATTTTGTATAATCTAAAAAGAATACTATTCTTCACAATTTATTATTCATATATGGGACCTTTTTATGCCTTGTGGATGATACAAAATAAAATTGATTTATTAGCGAATAGAAAAAGAATTATCACCCATAATCTAATTTTCAACCATATGATCCAATCGAGGATGCTCTCTTCTAAAGGCAAAAAGAGATACCATGTGAGGGAAATCTAGGATAGCCATTAGTTACAGAATATTATATGCACTTAACGTGCCATGCATTGACTTCAATCTAGGCGTTCGAAGCTTGAAAGTTAATTATATTAGGCATCCCATTAATTAATGGATTCATTTTCTACAATATTATTTGATTAGGTAGAGTGCGTGGATCACATGCCTATCATATTTTAACAACTTCCTAATAAAAATGCTTGTGGCATATCGATGCATGTCTTCTGTATTGTTTTTTAATTGACTTTATCTATGGCAAGTGTAATTCTTTTATGCTTACAATCATAAACAAGGGCTTACGTGCCTTGGAGCAAAAAATTATGTCATGAAATGGATAACGAAGGATTTGTCTTAGAAAGAAAGATCGACGATGGAATGCTCTCTGGCCAAGGAAGCATGATAGACTTGGGCACATGTCTAAACAGGGTGGCCTCAAAATTTTAAATTGAGATACGAAATCTCCAATAAGAGATATAATTAGTGACTTTTTTTTCTTTTGTTTTGTTATCGTTTTTTTCAGTGGATGCCAATTAAGCTAAGTAAAAATGATCAACCGTATTCTGGTTGACGGGCATCTACATAACTAGCTAGTAAGATACAATTAACGTAGGGCAATTTTAATTTATAGTTTATGATTGCGGCAGGTAAGGATTCCCCTAATCTTGCCACCAATCGCTCCCCTAATCATTTCTATTACTTGAAAAGCGACATCAATGTTATATCATACAAGAGACATAACACGAGGATAAATGACATGATCTTAGTCATCAAAAACAATAAAAGTAACAGCCATGATGATTATAACAATATTCATAACAGTATGATTAATTAATTGAAGGGGCAAATCGTCATTAGCAGAAACTAATTTAAGATTAGTCTCCCAAAGCTCAAATCGATGGCTAAGTTTTATGGGTGGAAAATGGAAATAGAGTTGAACTATGAGATTGAGATTAATTTTAAATAATTTGAATAATGCAATATTGAACAATCCTGCAGACACGGCATGCACAAAAAGGTCTCTTGTCCGATAGCAATCCATTAAAAAACTTGGGCCAGCCTTTACAAGAAGCAGTTTTTATTTGCTAATTGCTAGACAGGACCTTATGGGCATAGCTGACTCCAGAAATGCACCACTACACAAGGTCATTTATGAACACGGCACCGACCTATTTGTTTTCTCCCAGTAGACAAGGTACGAGGAAGAAAAATGTTGCTTTCTTGTGTTTTTCTATCTTGTTAAAAGATTTTGTGGTTTTCTATCTTGTTAAAAGATTTTCTTTTCCAGTACTTGTTGTCCAACAATTGAAGTAAATGTAAAAAAGAACTATTAATAACATAACTATGTTTGAATAAAGATTGAAAATTTCGTAATTGTAATTAATTCCAAATATGAAATATTAAGAAAGGATGATATCTACGTTCTAACTGATATGTAATTGACTAAATTTCATATTTATTTATGATTAAGAAAAAAGAAATTAAGACTATATGACGACTGCAGCAAAACCCTCTTGATCAAAGTAAATTTCTGCCCTGTTAAGTTGTATTTCTAATCTGAAGGACAAATCCAGGAATCAACTGTACCTTCACCCCTTGTAGAAACATTCTCCAAACTCTTGTCATGGTGAAAATCTGATGCAGAAGCCGAGTAGTTCAACTTACAACTGGTAACCCTTTGTGATGATGAGTTACCATTATAGTTCCCATCGAAGGGCCTCATGTGGTCCTGACCAGAAGCTAAATGAGTTGATAGCCCACCAAGGCTTGCATTAACCTGTCCGTGGCTCATAGCTAACTCTTCAAATGAAGGCATACCGAAATTTCCTTGAGATTTTGCACCAAAACCAGGCACATTAATTGGAGGCTGCAGAAGAGACTGGAACGGGAGAACTGGGTTTTGTTGCATGTTCAACATATTTTGAGGCTCTTTATTCAGGCAAAAATCAGAAAGCAGCGAGTAGTTATTAACAGACGGTGAATTGAAAGTGGTGTTGGTTGTAGCTGAAATGTAGGTTTTTAGAGTATTATCATTAGTACTACTAGCAATACTACCAGTAGAGGCAGTGATAGCATCAACCACGGAAGAAGAAGACACGAAGAGATTTGGTTGAAACTTTTGAGTGGTAGGACGAAGAGGGTAAAGAGGCCCCACTGGTTCCATATAACCTGGCTTCATGGCCGAGCCAGAGCCGAAAAGATCGAGCCGGCGAGAGTATGATGAGCCTGCAAAAGGAGATGCCGGGATCCCAGTGAATTCTTGCACCATTGCTCTAAAATTGGACGTGTCCGTGGTGAGAATAGTTGTTGGCGCTCTTCTTGAAGCTCTTGTTCTCTTCTTGGGATTTTTCACCGCATTAGTCTGCTCAGATGGAACCAAGGATCTCGTACCAATACCATTATCATGGAGTAACCGTGACTGCATGGAGGAAGAGCTTGGAAACGAACCATGATTGAGCCCTTGAGCAGCCAAGATAGAATGGCTCGATGCCGACGATGAGCCCTGTAGGTTACCACTCTCGGTGCAGTTGGGTTCTGACCTCAGACTTCTGGACCCAACCAAGTCAAGATTTAGCAAGGAACCGGGATTCGAATTAGGTTGAGATTGAGGGCCAAGAGCGTGAAGATAATCTGGTGAAGGATCAAAGAAATTGGTTTGTTGGTTTTGATGGTGAGAGAAAAGCGAAGGATGTGGATTTGATAAAGAATGAAAGTTTGCTGATGAAGGGTTCAAGAAAGCTGCAGCTGGGGCTGACTCAGACCGAGAATCATACTCTTCATCACCGCCACTTGAGGATTGTATACTACCACTATTACCAGAATCCATAGATTTGGTGAATCTAAAAGAAAGTAGCAGCAGTTGGAAAGGAAACAAATATAATATGCTCTAGTAGAAACGAGATATATATCAGTTGAAGAAACCTGGAAAGAGATGGTGATAGTTGCAAAGTTGCAGAGAGGGAAATCAAAAAGTTATCCGGAAAAGGTAATTATGAGATATTAAACTGCAGAAAAAGAAAATAACTCAAGAAGTGAATGAATACAAGTATATCCATATCTTGAAAAGCAGCTTTGAGAAAGTTGCCATATCTTGTCAACCCTTGATCTGAAAATGGAGGCAATCTCTTCCTTGTCTTTTCACATGGAGCAAATCGTTTCGGAGAAAAGAGAAGATATCACGTAGATCTTAAGGGATAAGATAAACAACAGTCAGCCGAGAGGATAGAACATAGAAGAGAGGTGAAGAAGAGTTATATTGTTATATTAGGGGGTAAAGAGGGTGAAGGCATGTGTGAAGTTTTTTTCTTTCTTTCTTTCCGTTACAAGCGTTAAATCTTCTTCCTCCCAAGGAAATGATCTGAATTAGGGTTTGGGAGAAAGAAAAGGGAGAAAAGAAAGGGAAGGAAAGGTTATTTAAGCTTTTCTGCTCTAAAAAAGAGGACTCAACATATGTTTCCACTAAGAAGATCCTCTAGAGAGTGCAGGGTGGGGTCGCCATTGGAGTAGAGAAGAGTTGCCGGTGGCTGGCAAGGGGTCAAACTCAAAGCGAATATGAGAGAGAGAGAGAGAGAATTGGCTTGAATGGCTAAGCTAGTATATGTTATGAGTGTGAAAGAGAGAAAGGGATATGAGCTTAAAGTTTTGGAAATTGAATTTAAAAAAGAAACAAGGTAAAGATCAAATAAAAAATTTAGAAAAATTGGAACAAGGTGAATAAGGGAGCAAGTTGGAGGGGGCAAGATATATAACAAAACCACTTTCCACCTCCACTTTATCACTGCTAACTTAATTCTCTATTATGCTCCCTCCATTTTCACAGTGAATTAAATAGGAAAAATACAGTAGAATATCTTTACCAACCTATTTAATCTAAATACATTTGTAAATGATTTTTATGTTTAGAAAATTGAGAATTATTATTATTTTCATATTTTATAGTTAAGATAGTTGTATTTTTTAAATTTATATATTAAAAAAATGAACTTTATTTTATATATTTATTTTGATTCAGATCTTTTTTTTTAATTATCTAATTAGATATGTCGAATCAGAGAACTCAAAATCTCAAATATCATGCAATAATATAATTAATTACTCATTTCTAGCAAACTTGTATGTAAAAAAGTATAAATTTTCAATTTTTTCTGAAGTGTTTGAAACGGGGTATTAATTCTCTGTATTGTGATCCTATCGTTAAGATGTAATTTCAATAGAATTAGTAAATAAGTTATTTGAAGTATCATGCTATTATCAGAATTACTGGTACTTTCTATTGCAAATGATTGCTCTGGAACAACTATGCAAACACGAGTTTTCATGATTTCGATTCAGAGAAGACAAGGTTGGCATAATATTTCCCTGGCTTCCATCATCAATGTACTAATTTTCAATAAATTTCGTAAGTACAAATTATTATATATCAGCTACTCAACCAAAGCTCACTCAGCCTTTGACCAAGTCAACAATCTCTCTCAGAAACGAAATCCAAGTTATAATTGAGCAATATCAGAGAATCTCTTTTCCATCTTGATCCTCGCCATATATAAATTCATTAACATTCAGAGATGGTTATTAAGAATATATTTATTTTCATGATGCATATTAAAATCTGGTTAATAATGCAACAATATTCACCTAGAAAAGATGCCCTAAACATCATTATTTTTTCTCTTCTTTTAAATTCTTTGAGCATTTATTCCTTTCCCTTTGTCATTTATAACCTGCAAATGGGTGCTTAATTATTAGGTTTTTCTCAAGAAAAAAGCTTCTAAGAAGTATTTAATTTGGATGGTTAGATCAGTTCAACTACATAAAAGTTTGCTGCAACCATCAACTACTAGTATTATATGCTTTTTTTTATACTTTATACAAAACCTCAATTTGATACAACTGTTGGTATATAATCAAGAGATAATCTAGAATAAATAAGGCAAAGAAATGTCTTTATCATTATACATGTTATATTATTCTCTGAAAAGGTGATTGGCCTGTCCTACAAAACCAAATCCTATGAACTCTAAAGATCCGAATTGAATTCTCTTACGTCTCTTATGCCTACACGGAATATTAAAATTGCGGTCTTATTGTATTGTATTGATGTCAATGTTATAGTTGATGGCTGCCTTTCACATCTATCCATTCTTCATCATGTACAAACTACAAGCACATGTGAGCTGGGGCCTTGCTGGGAGATAAGGGTTTCGGTATCTCCTTGGTTTAGCTGCTTGTGAACACTCACACCACCAAATATTCTTGATTTCTTTCCTCTTTGTGATCGCCACATGTTTTTTATTCTTCATACTGAAGTTGTTTCATGTGATTTGCATAAAAAATATGAATGAGTCAATGAGTTATTACGTACTGTAAAGATCTTGACTCTTGAATCTCCAGTTGATTGCTTAATTTGTTTCTATTTCTATATATATATATATATATATATAACAGTCCAACATGCTTAAGTCCAAACTTTTTATATATATAACTTTCAAACTGTTAGAAATTATGGAATTGATATTCAATTATTCGTTTCATAAGGTAATTATGACTGTGATCATGATCAACGAGCTTCTTTTTCAATATATATACATATGCACGCATGTAGGTGATACATAATATTTATAACATCGGATGGCTAAAATACTTTTTCTTTTTTCTTTCAAGACTTTTTAAGATGCCAAGCACTTGCCTCCAGACGAAGCCAAAAATAGATTCAAGGCAATTATTAGTTATTATATCTTTTGTTCTGAGCCTGCAGATGCTATTCTCCACTATAATAACTCATGAGAATCAGTGTGTGAACTGATGGATAGAAAATTAGCTTTTTCTAAAGTAAAATGAAATGAAAAGAAAATGAATGGTGTTACATCTTACATGCAAGTGTTCTACCTCATATGATCAATTTTTCTTTAGAAACCATATATGAAAGTGGAACCCTAGCCAAGATTCCGAGCCACGTTTATCATGTATGCATGTGGTAATTGATTCAGCAAAACTATTATTCATGTTCATCAGTACCATTAATGCTTCAAGCTCTGTGAAGCTAAGGCATTTCAAATGCAGTGCTTCCCTCTGAAGTCTTAATACAGAGAATGCTACAGTGGAATCGTTTGGTTTGATACGTAGTTGGCCACATGGGTAGGATCAGTAGCTAAACTAGATTAGTAGTTGAGGTGGTAGATCGATCATAATAAAGGTTTTGCATATGACTTTCAAGAAATATTTACATAATTTGAAAGTGATTTCATCAATTTATTGCATGGAAAAAATTTTTTCCCTTCCAATTGGTTAGTTAGTACTCGTCTATCAATCATAAATTGATAGTTTGATCATGCTATATTTATATTATGACCTTTTTTTAAGTTAGCTAGAATTAGATTACGAATTAATTAGACGAGCGAAACTGAAGTATTATAACCTATTCCATTCATTATATTTTCAATTATTATAACCATCGGAAATAAGACAGTCTATATGACTATTTTTGACAAAAGTTATATAACAGGTTGGTAATTCGAAAATTGCATATATGGTAACAAATTAATCTGAATCTAACCCTCTTTCAGATTCATGCATCTCTCCAAAATTATATTCAAGATTTCAACTCTAAGTATGAACATTCCTCATTACAGCTCTGCGGAAAACCCATCTTTAGTTGACTCGTCAAACCACCTTTCGTAAATATAGCGATTGTACAACTATAAACTTCGATGTTCAACCTCAAAATTCAAACACCCGTTATAGCAAACATGTACATTTCAATTAAAATCTTCAAACCCACGTGGCTGGTCTTGTCCTCACAATCACATGTAATTGATAAGTTTTTCCTTTTCTTTTCATTTGCTATTAGGAGTATTCATATATATAGTGTATACCTATTGCAAAGATTGTGGTTGAATATATAGCCAAGAGGTAAATAAAATGGAATCGCGTATACATTTTCATTGGTATAATCTTTTTCACTTTTCTTTTATTTGTACTTTTACGAATTTGGAGTATTAATTCTGGTTCTCGTTTGTAGACCGACGATAATAAAGGTTACGTTTACTTCAAAAGTTTGGGCCCAAAGAAATTAAAGGTTTTGAAAGCTGAGTGGGCCTGTTGTCCTAATCGAACCTGGGTTTGATGTAACCCAGAAAACCCGAGTGATTGTAAAAGGAACAAAATACCCAGATCATAATCTTCTTAATATAAATGATAATATGTCGCGAATTGAAGTTGGAGATTACAGATTGCTAAATCTCAAAGTTCATACATTAGTTGAAATTCTAGTATATGAGTAAGAATAATATTAATTAATTGTTTTAAAAGAATAGCGGATTCACTGGTATATATACACATATAGAAATGACTTAAATTGCAATGGATTGTGCTGAAGTTGCTAAGATTGGCTACCATATCATAATTACTAAACGAATTTCACAAGGAAACTTGTTAAAGTAAACAGGTAGCTAGGGAGTCTAATCAAAATATCAAGTAGCTTCATCGAATAAGAACTTTAATGGACAAGGGGAAAATAAAGAAAGCAATTGATGTCATTTAATATAGTAGCCAGGAGAAGCGGATTGTTTGATGATTTTAACTTGTTCAAGTAATTCAGTAATGAGAATTATACTAACTTTTTAAGAATCTTGATTCTTTAGTCTTATCGATAAGAATGGAAGGAAGAATGTATAAATAAAAACAAAGCATCTCTGTAGAAAAATTAGTTGGATTGACATTTAAAGAAAGTCATATGCAAAGTGGTTCATTAGAAAATTTAGTAAACGGCAAGAGGTTTATGTCTTAGCACTCTCAACGACGGTTCATTCATTTCATGCTGTCAAAAATGGGATGTCGTTTAGCTCCAAGCGAGACTTGAAACGACTCGTCGAGATGAACTACCCAGTGCTCTACAGTGACCAGAACTCTGTATCGTCCACACAGATAAATTAATAGCATTTATTATCATTTTTTATGTTTCGTGGGTACGAAAAATAAAGCTGTATACATCCTTTGTACCTCAAACTTTTCATTGTGTATCCCCTATGTCATTCGGCCCTTTAGAATGCCTTTCAAATTTGACTTAAATAATTATTATACATTTGGATAGACTCCTGTTAATAGGATTACTGTATGCCAATGCCTCTTTTAAGAGTGCTTGCACCAAATTTAGTCATGAGTTTATGTAGATCTGAATGGCACATTTCATAAGAACCCATTAAGCCATAGCTAAAATACAGCGGGCAGCACCTCAGCTCCCATACGGGTGCAGGACAAATCTGACATGTTTCTGCAGATTAAAGAGAAAGTTTTAACTTTTAAGTTAAAGTCATGAAGTCGTTCTGAAGAAATTCAGAAGAACGGTTCGAGCGCCGCAAGCATACAACGATGGGATGTTTTGCTAATCTTACAAAATCAATGTATATATTACTGAGCTTATGTTATTATTCATTTATTCAAATACCATGGTAGATTTACAGTGAGATTACTAGGATTGGTTTTTCCAATAATTGTTTTAAGAGAATCCTTTTCATGATAAAACAGCATTTTTAGTACGTATTGAATAGTTTCTTCTGGAATTTGTGGTTTCTGACTTGCGGTCAAATCTTTACATGTCAAATGTTTCTCTAGAAAATGAGTAACTGCGGTCTCTAGGTATATAATGATCATGCTAGCTTCTAGGAAAATACTGGAAGTTTGTATATCCATCGTATAACTTTAGACGTTTCACCAACAATCATGTCATTAATTATCATCCAAGTCCAGAACTATGATTTTGCCACTGAAAAAATTAACTTTAGGAAACCAAGTTACAATGCCACCTCAAGTAGTTTTTCTGGGGATTAATTTCTAGCTCAATTTTGGACCCATTTTACTCTTATTATCATTTTTATAAAGAGCATATGCATATATATCCACTCATGAAACAATGAATCTAATGAGATCAGTGACTTTTGACAACATTAATCATTTTACAGTGTGGCAACAACCAGACCATGTGGCCTACGATCTGCTATTGTTTCAATTATTGATTTCTTAGGAGATTCTTCTGCGTGTTATAAGTTTAACAGATAATGTTTGTTATTGTTAGCTAGTTTGTTGTTTAAGATTAGTCTGATAATTAATGATCTCTACAAATTTTTCTGAGCCTCTGGACAGTGACATGTAAATGCATTGAAGCGAGTGACAAGAGCCAGAATGTCTTGTTCATGAGGCTGATCCCGATGTGAAGCAAAACCAACGAGCTAAGCCCTCCACTCCAGATGCTTCTAACCCAAGTTTGTGTAGTTTTCAAAGCCCTCGGATCACGATACCACATGTTCTCCTTTGCGCTTTACGTCAAACGCTTGTGTAGATCAACCCTTTTCATCCCTATACGTATCACTTTTATCTCCCCAGTAACCATCCTTTTGTCTCAAGACTTTGCCCATTTCCACTACACATTGTAACGATCACTTTCTACTGCTTAAACCTTCAATTCCAAGCCTGTCCAATAGTGCCACAACCGCTCCAATCTTTTGAAAATTCCAACGTAGAGATGAAGCTCCTTTGTATTATAATTTTAAATTTTGACATAGAAGAAAAAAGATTAGTTAACCTTGAAATATGTCTTGCCGACTAGTGAGCAAGCCGGCAGTACAATATCATTCCTTGATATGCTGGTGAGTGGTGGCTCAATGCCGTATGAAAGGCCATGTGGTACAAAAGTTCGATCGGACCCCAACAAAGTTTTGACCTTTTATCAGAGACTCTTAATTGTTTATATATTATTTATCCAACATTGTGTAAAATATGGGGCCATCCAAAATTCATTATTTATAATCCCCCGTTAACTAGTTAATTGATGGCTGGAATCAAACAGCTGAGTGAGTGGCATCATTTTTTACTTTCGACTTCTCCCTTTTCTTGCTAAAGGATTCGTTTAATTAATTATTCGGTGATTAAGGCTCTCAATCTAAACCTCGAGTGTTCCAGAAGTTTGTGAAGATTTGTAATTACAATGCTGATTAAAGTATTATAAACTCTGCTCATGATTAAAACAAGTCCCCAGGGTAAGAGCCTTGATATGTATATATCGATGTCCATGTTCATCACACATGTGCCTTTATTTAGATTGCACGGTGGAGAAAGGCATCTTTGATTGCCCCAAACAAATTATTACACATGGATGTGACTTACCAACTTAATTTATCTGGTAATTTACCAGCTTAATCAACATATTAATTTAACCCAAACCAAACTACATAGATTAATTTTAACAAAAAAAGCTGATACAGATCTAACTAATCCGATCCAAATAATCATAATTTTTCTAAATTAAGTGCATGTACGTGTGGCTGGATTTCTGAGTATGCAAGCAATGGCTATCGTGGATACCCTGGCTACCATATTAGAGGTCCAAATGGCAACCCCATTAACTAATTAAAGGATGCTATTAACTTGTTATGGCAAATAATACATCAATTTGGCTTCTTTTTGTCCAAGAATTAAACAAGACAAATAGATGATATAAGATATGGAGAAATATAGTATAGATTCAGCTTTTTCCCGCTAAGCTGTAAACTTTGACTCGGCTTTTGGATATGTATTAGTATTTTTCTGCCACTTTTTAGCTTTAGGTGGCATATAATTCCAGTTAAAGCATACTGATGACTACAGCTGTGTATTAAAAGAATAACAGGCACGTGCAATGCCTCTTCACATGGTCATATATCTCTACTCATTATAATTAATTGAAATTTTTAAAAATAATCAAAATTAATAGGAGAAGTTAAAAAATAACTATATTTTAAAATAGTTTATCCCAATGCACATAAAGAAAACAAAAAATTAGAGGGATGGTTCAAACTTTTGGAACTTGAATAATGACAAAAAAAGATTGATACAATAGAAATCTTTGGTAAAATATTCGTTTGTAACCCACTGGATAAAATATATTACATAATCTGTTTTAGAGATATCGAAAACTAAAATTAGTAATTTGAGAATTCGAAAAGAATTGTCAAATACAAAAGATAAAAAGCCAAAAAAACAATTGATAAAAGGTCTTCCTGTGAGTTTGTGATTCAGAAATCGAAATTGAATTAATGAAAGATGTAATTGGCTGCCGCCCGAAGCAGCTGGGGTCCTGGGGAGTTTAGGAACTGTTTCGAGGTTGGCGTGAGGAAAGGTACAAGAGCCGGCACCGACTAATCAATAGTAATTAGTAAGCTGACTCAAAATGTTGGTTTGGTCAAATAGTTTCAGCCTGCTTTTGATGAGTGACCCATTACTATCACATAAATGACAACGAATAACTGCTACCAACCCATCGGAAAAAGAAGGAAGAGATTTGAGTGAAGGAGAGAATGGTAGGAAAGAGCAGAACTTGGTCGAAAATAGGGCTTCACAGCTGGCCGTAATGACCAGGGCCCATGACCATGAAATGCATGCCAAGCACCATCTTTTAACTTGCCGTCTCATTCTCACTCAATTCATTGTGTGTTCCTGACAAATGCTCAACACTTAGACTCGCAGAAAGGCATCACGGCCAATTGCTGTTCTCTACCATAAGCACCATTCCTGATCACCAAAAACACCCTAATAAGGCCAAATTTTATTGCCAGCTACTTAAATCTATCTAGAAACGTTTTTATCAATTATCAATCCTTTCACTTTCAGGAGTATGGCTTTTTTTTTTTTTTTTTGGGTCAATTTTACTCTTTGATAANTCACTTTCAGGAGTATGGCTTTTTTTTTTTTTTTGGGTCAATTTTCCTCTTTGATAATTTAAGTAATTAAGAGAAAAGGCCATATATGGATGTCTTGCACATGTTGATATCACAATTAATTACTCATTAAATAGTAAGATGAACATATTATGGTCTTTTGATCAACTTTTATAGGAAATTATGGTATGTTACCGCTAGGATTATCTTTTCTTTGTATGAACTATTCAAATCCTGGAAGATTCTATATTAATATGGTAGACGATTCTTTGTGTAACCTATAGAAGATAAGGATTCTATGTTTATTTTGTTTAAAGGACTATGGTAAATCAACATGACAAATTGAATAACAAAACCTTATTAGCAACCTTAGTGCATTATATAATCTACATGGGGCCATCACTTTACCATGATATGGGATGAAGGGCACTATTTTATTAATCAATCAAACCAAGTAGCAAATATTGAATAGCTACCACTATTCCCTTTAGTAAGTTTTGGTTCATGTGGCCCTTAATCCTAGGCTTTTGTAAGAAGAAAATCTTTTCACAATTATTTTCTACAGTGTGCAAGCTTCCGGTTCCCTATTTATGTTCACCTTATAGATTTTTCTTCTTAAAGACTTGACCTTCCTCCCCTTTGTTGTCTCTCACTAACCATCCAAGAGAGATAAAGCGGTTCCTTGAAGGCCACTCTAGGACTAGCTAGGAGCCTTCAACTTCAATATATTCACCTGGCCGGGGCTATGCTTGTGCATTGAATCCTTCACATTCAAGCCTTGTCCTATCATTTCCTCTATTGGTTAACAATTTTCACGTTCTTTCCATTGTTTATGCTTAAATTTTTTACGTCCCTCTTTGATCCTAGTACAACTAAAGCTTCAGCATGCTTGTATTGACTGATTCATTGATTTAGAAATATTTGTTTCTTTACTCATTCTTTTTTTCTTTTTTTTCCCTAATAAGTACCAACATCTCCAGGAGGCTTCAGAAACAGAGCAGAGAATCAATCATGGCAGAAATGACCGAGTATTCAATGGAGCATCAATTGGGTTGTGGTCTGATGGGAGGAATCTTCCAACGCTGGAACTACATGTCAGGAAAAACATCAGTGCCTTCACTGCCCACAAAGGGCAGCAGCAATATCCTGAAAGTACCCATCATTGATGCTTCTAAAAAGCCTCCTGCTCGTGATTCCAAGAAACGGCGTAATAGCTCAGCTGATGTTACTCTTCTTAACTCTGCCAATGTGGCTAAGCCTTCACCAAAACCAGACCAAAAGCACACCAGAAAGCCAAGTTCAGTGCCTCCTAGGCATTCAATTTCTCAGCAGAAAACTAGTAGTAGAAGACCTTCAGATGCTGCAAGAAGCTCAACCTCCTCCTCTTCTAGTTCAGGCCAAACCAAGGTGTCACAAGTTCAGGATTCAACTGATAAGAGAAAGTCGAGTAAAGATCCAATTTGCAACTCCACAGAGCTCAGCACAGTGGTCGTTTCAAAATTTCAGCAATCCAATGATACCAAAGCTCTTGTTCGAGCTACTTCTGGTAATGTAATGCTTCTTGGCCAATTGGGAAACTTGAAGCAGCTTGGAACTGGGAGTATGGTGGGGAACAATAGTCCTAATGCTACAATTAAGACTGTCGATTACCTTTATAAAAATATTCAAGAGGTGAACTCCAAGCCCAAACACAGATATGGCCAAAGTAGACTTGGTGGTAATGGTGTTAATGGTGTTATGGGCAACATTGTGAGGCAGCCTAGTGGTGAGTTTTCACAAGGCTTAGCGAATAAATTGGATCCTGAGGTGTTGAAGTCCATGGGAAATGAGGCATACAAGAAGGGGAGATTTGAAGATGCTTTATCTTTATATGATGGAGCGATCGCTCTTAATTCAAATAAAGCCACTTACAGAAGCAATAAGAGTGCTGCTTTGATAGGTTTAGGCCGACTAATGGAGGCTCTTACTGAGTGCAAAGAGGCTATTCGGATTGATCCTTCTTATGACAAGGCTCATCACCGTTTGGCAACAATACATCTCAGGTACTAAACACATTGAAATTGCATGTACGCTCAAATAATTGCCAAATAAATCTTTACAATAAAATGGCAACTTCGAATTTTACATCATTCTTGAGATTATTTTAACAAGCAAGTGAATTATACCACGCAGACTAGGAGATGCAGAGACAGCATTACATCACTACAAAGAGTCAGGCTTCCTCCTTGACAGGGAAGACATAGCTAAAGCTGAGGCTCTTAAAAAGCTTCTCAACAGAAGCACTGGAGCCCGAAAATTAAAAGAGTGGAGTGATTTGTTAAAGACGACCCAATATGCAATATCATTTGGAGCTGATTCAGCTCCACAAGTAAGCTTCATAAATTCCAAAGATTATATTTTGTTAACATGACATCTTCTCTCATACCTTAATATTCTTATGCAAGCTAAATAGTTCTGTTTCTCTGATTCCAGGTGTATGCTCAACAATCCGAAGCCCTATTAAGACTCCGAAGACATCAAGAGGCCTATGCCACCTACAGGAAGGGACCGAAGTTTGGCATTGAATCTTGTACAAAGTTGTTTGGCCCTGCTTGCGGCGCCTATCTCTTGATGATTAGGGCACAAGTTTACGTGGCCGCCGGCAGGTTGGTGAACAAACATGTTCTATTTCGTAGCATATTGTCTAGAGTCTAGAATCTTTGACTGTAAAAGAAGGGACAACGTGTCATTTTCCATAAATTTGAAAAATTCTGAAACATCATTATCTCAACAATTAGAAAGCAGGGGCAATTAGGTCCCAACTTTTATGTTCTCATTCACTAGAGATAAAATTGTTAAGCACAATTCACTGCTGATAGGTTTGAAGATGGTGTGAAAGCAGCTCAGCATGCAGCTCAACTTGATCCGAACAACCAGGAGGTGATTACAGTAGTAAAGATAGCTAAAGCAATAGCATCAGCCAGACTGAGCGGTAACTTGCTCTTTAAGGAATCAAAATACTTGGAGGCTTGTAACGTGTACAGCGAAGGACTAGATCACGAGCCATACAACTCTATCTTACTTTGCAATCGAGCAGCTTGTCGATCCAAGCTTGGCCAATACGAAAAAGCTGTTGAAGATTGCACCGCAGCTCTTAATTTGCAACCCTCTTATAGTAAGGCCAGGCTACGCAGGGCTGATTGTAATGCTAAGGTGAATTATTGATTCTTGAGAATTAAGGCTATTTTAAGCGATGCTTGTTATACAAACTACGTACCAAGCTTTTTGACTCAAATCTCAATTGTTAATGCTTACATTAGTTTTACTCATTACTTTACTTTTTGGTTTGTTTAGTTGGAAAGATGGGAAGCTTCAGTTCAGGATTATGAGCTGCTGATTGGAGAAATTCCAGGAGATGAAGAGGTGGGACGAGCATTGTTTGAGGCCCAGGTGCAGCTAAAAAAGCAACGTGGTGAAGATGTTAAGGACATGAAATTCGGTTCAAATTTGGTTTTCATCTCTAGCAATGAACGTTTTAGACACTTTGTAACTTCACCTGGTTAGTCTTTCACTAACAATTTGCCTTTTGCTGAGAATTTATCACGGACTTGATGAGAAAATTGACCTCCCGTGTGAATGGCAGGAATGTCGGTGGTGCTGTTCTGTAACAAGGCGAAGCAAAAGCATTTCTTGCCGCTTATGGAGCAAGTCTGCAAGAGATTTCCATCTGTCAACTTCCTTAGGGTTTGTTTCATCTGTCAACGCCTAAAAGGCTAAAACATTAAAGCATAAAATTGGAATAAATCATCGATCCACGAAATATTCTAGAACCTTGAGAATAGGCCTACCAGTATGCTTTAGAGTAATCATTTCAGGAATTCCCCACTTAATCTACGGACACGCAATGATTATAATATCTTTAAAGGCATATTTAGTATAAAGAAAAGCAATTATGTTGTGTGTTATAATGGTGGTTAACACTAATCATAGCCTGTAGTTTAGTGTTTCACACAGTAGGCATCTCACTTCACTTATATTTATTTTGCAGTTATCTGATGTATGCAATAATTTGTTTATAATTTAGGTGGAGGTCGAAGACCACCCTTATTTGGCTAAATCAGAAGGCGTGAGCTCCGTTCCAGCCTTCAAGATATACAAGAATGGTTCAAGAGTCGTAGAAATTCCGGGAAACAACAGAGAATTGTTAGAAAAATCAGTCAAATTGTACAGCGGTTGAAAGCACATAATTATCCGAAACATTAACAGACTTTCTGCAGACGCTTGGAACAAAAAACTTTAATTCAGAAAGAAAGAAGTGAACCAAGCAAGATGAAGAAAATGCGGGGGGCAAATGACCTGGGTGACTTTGCCTCATTGCATAATAATCTCAGAAGGAGGAATCGTCAGCGCACAAAAGTAAAATATAAATGCATAAAGAGAGATTTGTGGGAATAGTCCTGTAGTGATGCTTGATGATAATTTCTTTTACAATCTTTTGGATTGACTTCGACTGGATGCTTAACCAGTGTTTGGTCGGTCCTTTATTCTCCTTAATCCACAGTTGATGAGTTCTTTTGTTTGTTTATCAGGTGAAAAAGCAATAGCAGATTAATTGATTAGAATGAATTAAAGAGCCAGCTGATTTTACTTACAAGCGTGTATAGGAAAAGATTGTGATGGGACTTTTATCATTTTGGATTCTGTCTCACCTGTGTTTTCTAACTTTTGCTTTGTAGTCTTGACCCACATGAGGACTTGGGGGTCTTCTTTATTCGCCAGCAGCCCTATAAATGCCTTTGGCTAAGTGGCTTGATTTTATATAACCAAAAGAAAATTCTTTAATATTTTAATTGAAAATATTGAAATAAATCACTGAAAATTCATTCCACTTAATTTAAAGGCTGAAATTAAAGTCAAAATGTAATATTTTGATTCCCAAACGTAATTAATAACACTATCTTGATGATTGAAAATTTGTTTTAGCTTCCTGAGTCAAAATTTTAAACCATTTATTATGTACTTATATTATGTAGCTTATTGAAGCGTAAACTTGATGACCCACAATCGATTTTTCTTGGTCAAAAGAAACCCTCACTTAGGGCACATTCAAGAAATTTTAAACAGTTTGAGATCATTTGATATACAGTACACATGACCAATAATTTTATAGAAATCGGTATTGCTGGATTTGATAACAGTATGATTCTCTAGATTAGACAAGAGATTATCTCCAGAAATCTTCTTTTTGAAGGCCACCATGGAAACTGGTCTTGCTACAGAATGTTTACTTTCTTGCTTTGAAGGCCACAGTTTCACAATCTTTAATGGACCCAGTGGGAAGAAATTTAATTGGGCCTCCAAGTTCATATTAAGGCCCAGGATCTGTTCAAATCTAGATCCATTTTCTGCTTCTACATTCCTTTGCTGGACATGTAGCAATTTTACTGCTAGTTCAGATCAACTTGGTAAAATGATACTAATATCAGACTTATTGTCATAAAGACAGCTAAGAGTCTTTTTCAACTTGTTGAAAGAGTTAATCAACGAATGAATGTGCTTAGAAGTCAGTTGAAAGAGTTAATCAATGGTTGATGGTTCAGATCTGACTTCTGAGCACATTCATTCGTTGCATCTTTGCTAACTCTCAATTTATAGAGGCTCATAAAGTGATCATTAGTTCTTAGCATGTCCATTTTAGCATTTTTGTTTCTGTAATTAGATAACAAAAAGTAGAAGACTTAAAAGTCCAAACTCAACCGCCAGTGATGTGATATCCATAAATTCGAAGGGGAAAATTGAACTTTATGAATTTATTTGATCTGGGTCGTGTTTTTTTTTTTCCTCTCTCATTTTCACTCTTGGTTAACTAGGGATTTGAAAACTTACTAATATTGTCATAAATTAAGCAATATAGATAAGACAAAACTAATCAAACCCTAGTCAGCTGCCCAGCGTGACAGAGGACATGATTATTGACCATGATTAGGGCAACGGCCATCCTCTTTGTACCCGAGACCGAAAGAAGTTAAAATATGAAAACAGCGGTAAAATTAAGTTAAAATCCAAAATGCCCAAGGACCCAGATTTCATTTCGTAAGACACATCACATCATAGTCATCATTTTATGTTGGCAGATTTGGAATTAGAAGATCCAATGTTGGCAGCTATGGTAATGACAACGTATTGCAGCATCGATGCCATGTGAATTCCAAATTACTGATTTTAACTTCAGGGTTTCTGTATCTTACAATATTTTCCTTTTTCTTTGTTGATTCGACCATTCACTAAACTCAGAATTTGCAGGGAAAAACCTTACATTAAATCGCTCAGGACAAATGAACAGTATATATAAATTGTAGAGGGATCAGGATCAGTGACATCCATGTGACAATTATTTAATTGGATTTTGTGAGTATATAATACACAAATATGTGCCAACAATTGGATAACATAATATAAGATCTCAAGTCTCAACAAATTCAATTATTATTATTAAGTATTTTGCAACTCTTAATAGATAAAAAAAAAAAAAAATTACAAACACAAATTAATGTACATGGCAGCAAAAAATCATTTCCATTTGAAGGAAAGAAAATTAAGCTGTACATCTCTCTGATACAATATAGAAGAAGTGAAACAACAGAAGTAATTAAGCTATGGATGGGGATCATCAGGATTGGTTTTCACTGGTCCCAGTTCCCACAGAACAACTCAGGGAAGATATATATATATATTTATATTTGCAGAAACACAAAAAACACAAAAGTGCTAAAAAGGAAAAGATTAAAATTTTAACTAATTGGAGAAATGAAAAAGAAATGGAAAAAAGGAAGTCACCAGGATGATGATAATCATGATCATCTCTTCCAACTTCGACTCCTTGATAATAGATCTTTCATGCCACCAACAACCCATGTCTCTTTTGCAATGTCAGATGAAAGTTTATGGAAATCAGTGTCATATGTCATCATCAACAAGTTCTCTTTATTGTTTCTTTTTTCTTCTTCCATTAATGACTTCAAGTTCCTTGTTGTCTTCTCTTCTTTTTGCCTGTACTCTTCTTCTTCGTCGTCTTTTTTATCTTCACCTTCATCTTCATTTTCTTCTTCTTCTTCTTTTTCTTGTGCTTCGTCTTTCTCTTCTAACCAGCTCTTTGCAGGAGCAGACCTACAGCGCATAAGCAAGAGAGCATTGGGAGGAGGAGCAGCAGGTTCACAAACTGATTCGTCAATATCAACAGAAAACCTCTCTTTTTCTGTTTTTTTCTCTTCTTTATAAAAGTTATTGCTTTGATTTTCTTGTAACACCATAAACCACTTGGAAAAAACGGTTCTTGGTGTCTCATTACCATCAGTTACCTCTGCATGACTTCCATGGTTGTCTTGACATTCTTCATCTTCTTCTTCATCCTCAGTTGTAATATCTGATGGAGGAAAAGCACCAAAACAGCGAAAATCGAATCGTATGTTTCTTAAACATGTCAAGAACTGCATGATGTCTTTCTTGAACCCAATAGACTCGACCCAACTAGGCCTTTTCTTGTGTCTCCTGTTGCTGTGAATTCTCTCGATCTCTTCCATGACAGATTGCCAGCTCTTGCATGCACTTGTTTTGTGCCTGACTTTGATCTGTCCAGCACAGGTGACTTTTGGGGAGGTTGGTTCCGTGATCTCTGGTCCCATTGGCTTGGTTTTAGCCCATAAGAGAGGACTGGCTTGGCCAGCACTATATTTTTTATTTGACTTCTTTGGATGGTGGTTGTGGTGATGATGGTGGTGGTGGTGATGGTGGTTGTGGCGCTTGTTGGGCTCTGATGGTCTTGCTGGGCTGCAAATAGGCTTTGGCATCAAGGTTAGATGAGCTCGAGATGGAAAACATACTAACAGATCTGCTGATGGAGCTGCTTTGGCTTCTCTTCCTTTCATTGTGTTTTGCTTTAATCTTCTTTCACTGCTTCCCTTCTTTGCTTTTGTATGCTTCTTCTTTAAAACTTGTTCGAGCTTTATGAACTGTATGGTTAGTGGGTTTGCGGTGCGTTTGGAACTTCAGTATTTTAAAAGAAAGGAGGGAGGCATTTACAGCTTTCTTTGCTTTCTCCTTTTTCAGTGTTGCTCTTTACCATCTGTTTCTTCATTTTCTAACCCTCCTTTTTGCTGCCCTTTGAAATGGGGTCACAAGGGAGCTTCCTTCTACTTCTAGCCTCTACTTTATTCTAATGTTTGCCAAACATATTTAAAAATATAAAGAAAGTTAAATGGGAAAGTTAAAGCCCACGAGCTTTGTTTCATGATACAATCATACCACCAACTTGTGAGCCCATGCCAGTTACACAACTCGTACATATCCTATTGCTAGCTAGTACCCACAAATATCTCAATATGTACCAACCACACCTTGAATCGGGACGCAAAAATATTCGAGAGAGATTAGCTTGTTTAGCATAGCATTGTCAATTAATGCACGCCTAACTATCTTTAAAGAATATATTTGGCTAACTTAAAGTTAGGCTTTAGATGTGGAAAGGTTTATCAGTTTTAGACAAATCATTTAAGGCTTATTATAAAGTCAAACATATTGAACTTATTCAAAGCATAAGCAGTTATATATATGTATCATAGCAAAGAGAATTTTACAAGATGGCTAAAACATGAATTGCAATCGATATTTGGACAACGGCATGGACGATAAGTGTTGTTTTAGAGCTAATTAAACTAGAAGATTAAAGGCAAACCAAAGTTTTAAGGGGGAAAATTTGGGATCTAGTAAAGTGAGGATGCTATAATGAGAGTGGTAATGCACTTGAGAGTTGTAGGGGGATGGAGCCCGGCGCCCCCCACCCCCACTACACCTTGCGTTAGAATTAGTCTTTCTTTAATCTTTTTTTTGCTGGGGACCTTCCACGAATGAAATCTAATCTATATCTCCCTCTTTATGATTTTTATAAGATAGATGATCACTGGTAACTGGGATTCTGCAGCCAATTCCACCCCAGTCAAGCTACTTATTAACTTACAAGTTACAACCTAATTACTCGTTTATCTGCAAATGTTTTTTTCTTCTCTTCTTTTTCAATTTATTTCACGAACCCATTAAAAAAATATATATATCACAAGTATCTGAAGGTTAATTTTCTCGTGATCTTGATCCTTTGGGCAATCTACAGCTTTTCCTGCTACAAAAGCATACTTCTTCAGTGGATCAGCTTAAACTACAACTGGGTTTCCGCCTTATCCATACCAACAACAGTATGATCAGTTATTAGTAGTAAATGTCACAGGGTACGGTGGTCAAAAGAAAGAAATCGTACCTCACAATTGCAGGGTGGCAGATACATACAGGGTGGCTTTTACACAGTAGCCAAGGCAAGGCGTTTTTCAATTTTCACTTTTCATTGTAGACTTTTAAGGAAAGACTCGAAAAGCATGCGGGCCGAACAAGCCAAAGCCTAAAGTTAGGTAGATACAATAAATGAATATAGTATGTAAAGTTCAATGGCCACAATTTTTCTGCTCTTGAACCTCCATATATGCCACTGAGACATGTAGGGCTCGCCGCCCTGTGAAGAAATGGAGAAGTTGAATTCTAAAACTAGTTTTTCATCTGTCATCTGTGGGCAGTCAGCAGAAAACTTATGGATTCTTCCTATCAATTCATGCGTGGCAGCACTCAGCTTTAACACTTTTTGTATTGTTTTTGTCTTCAGAGAACTTAGGACAATTCGAAAGTTACTCGAGCAATTTTCATTATTGATTTACTCTCGGTGTGAATTACTTACAACTCGTCTTGCATTCTTCTAAGGTGTAAGAACACAAAAAGGTTTTACAATTTTTTCTTTATATAATACTTAGAGAAGAAGATGGTTTACTCTGGAATGATTGTTAGTGAGTTTTAAACTAAAATGGAGAAGGTTGGTTTCTCTTTTGAATGAAGTAATTATCTTCATTCCAGGGCAATCTTTTTGAACTAAACATGCATTGAGAAGAATGAATAACTAGGATGGCCCTTCATAATGGAACCCATTGTTGATACATGATTACTCGAATAAGTTGCTAAATCTGCTCAATCATTATTATTAGTATTTTTTTCTACTTTATATTAGACGGGCTCTTATTAGTTACTATATTTTAATTTTAAGCAAAGAGTTGATGATCAGATTGATCGATGTATGATGTATCCCCTCAACAATAATATATACCTTTTGCCTAATCACAAGTCGACCTGGAGACCCTACCTCTGTGTGCTTACAATATAATAGTTTCTGTTATATATGCTGAATTTCCCTTTCTTTTTCAACGCTTATGTTCTACTCGACCTTAACCTCAAACTATACAAAGGGATAGTGAAAGTTCTTCAAAGATTTCACTATTTTTTTGGTTGCTTTTCTTTTAATTTTGAATGTAGATCATCATGAGGGGGATTTTGGTTTCAAAACTTGGAATATATTAGGATGAACTAGGGCAGCCATGTTTGGAAATGACAAATGATGGATCATAATTAATGTGATGATGCTTCACTGTGCTTGTAACTCTGAATTGAAGATCATAAACTGGTCCTTCCCAATTATAGCTAATGATGATTGCATATTTGAAGATGATAATTCCAGAAGTTAGATATAAACTAGGAAGTTCAAATCAAGTCATAATGGGTTGGAAGTCAGCAACCCAAGTAATGACAATATCATCACATTTCATTTCAGTTTAAACGCTTGTCGGGGTTTGTTGCCTGCTGCACAGTCAGTCAGGCCGGCCCATATTTTATAGTCTAACAACTGTACTTGTTCTAGATATGGAGGCTAACTATGAATTAAATGGGCCTCATAACAAGTTTCCGCTAACACATTGTTTAAAAGAATGTTGAATTGACATAGAAAGGAACAAAATGCTCTGGTGTGTATGAGCAAGAAGCTAAAACGATATTGTTAAAAGTGTCTTCTACTTATATAAAATGGTTAATTGCTCATTATATTTATGATATTTTTTTTTTAAAGAATATTTATCTTGAATAGTTGTATTTACCAATAGGGGCTTTTCAGAAATTTGTTAAGTAACTATTAGTAATAATCTCTCAAGATACGTAAATTTGTTCAATTATTTTTTATATATTACAATTATATCCTATAAAYGAGGGCTCCTTATAAAATCTACGGGGCTCAAATATGATCGGTCGGAAATTTAACGGGGTAAATACATAGACACCTCCAAGGTTTGATCTAAGTAACAAACTCACCCCTGTTATTCATAAAGTAACATAAAGACCCACATTTTGATATTTTAAGTAACATTAAGACCCCTATTTTTATGTGTCAAGACCCCATATTTTCCAATCCTAGGGGTGTCTATATTACTTTATTAATAACAGAGGTGAGATTGTTACTTAGATCAAACATCGGGGGTGTCTAGTATTTACCCCGAAATTTAACACACGTTTAACGAAAGTTAAATTAGGTCCAGAAGTTTGAGATTAATCTTGGCCCAAGGTCCTTGGGTTCAGCCTAGAGCAGGTGATGTACGGAGCCCGACGACCATAGCAAGAAAATAAAACCCTTATTTGCAGGTAAAGGGTTTTGACCTCAAAACTTACCAGAAAACTCGTACGAAGAGCTTGAACTCACTGCAAATCGAAATTAGTTGAGTTTGGGGATGCCTCAGCCTCATTAGTCATTGCTGGTTACCATTCCAAAATCACGGGCAAGGTTTTTTTTTTTTTTTTGGCTTCGCATTCTATTCTATACAATTGATAAACTAGAAAAATAGCTCCAGAGAAATGAATCCCTTTATTTGCAGAAGTAAAACCCAAACCCTGATTTCGTGCCTCCTTAAACCAACCCATTACACTGACGTTTACATAAACTTTTTCCGCTTGTTTTCTGCTTCTGCTACTGCTACCCTCCCCAAAAAGGAAAAACCAAAAATTTCCTTAGCTGATTACTTAATCAATCAGCACCACTTCTCCCCTGAAGCTGCCCTAAAAGCAGCATCAACCAAAAGTTATCTGAGAAATCCTGAAAACTCGGATTCGGTATTGTTATTTCTCAAGGAAAGTGGTTTCACCGATGCCCATCTCGAGAAAATGGTTAAAAGAGCGCCTCAAATTCTCTCCGCTAATAGTGTTAATTCTGTTGAGCCCAAAGTCAAGATTTTTCAAGACTTGGGTCTTTCATCAACTGATATTGCTGATATGTTATCTGCTGATCCCTGGATTTTGACGAGAAGGGTAGATAATCAACTTATGCCCTCAATTTCGGTGTTGAAGAGCGTTTTAGGATCGAATGCAGCTGTTGCTAAAGCTTTAAAGACATCTGGGTGGTACCTGAAATGGGATTTGGAGAAGACCATGATGCCTAATATAGAATTTTTGAAGAGTTGTGGAATTACTTCTCCACAGATTGTCAGATATGTGTTTACTTTCCCAAGATTTTTTCTCAATAAGCCTGATACCATTAAGGATTTTGTAAAACGAGTTGATGAAATGGGATTTGATAGGAAATCTAAGAGGTTTATTCTTTCTATTCGGGCAATAAGTTCAATGACTTTGGAGAATTGGGAGCTTAAGTTGAAGGTTTTTCGGAGCTTGGGATTTAAGGAAGATGATATTGTTTCAGTGTTTAGGAGGATGCCGCAGGTCTTCACCACATCCGAAAGGAAGATTAGAGAGGTAACTGAGACGCTGCTTAGTCGAGGAAATGATATCTCAATTATAATTAAATGCCCTCGGTTGCTTCTTTGCAGTGTTGAGCACAAACTGAAACCTCGGCTAATGGTTTTTGATGCATTGAAAAGTAAGAATTTGCTTCGGAGAGAATTTAAATTATCTACCATTTGTACCATGTCAGAAAAGCAATTTTTAGAGAAATTTGTGCTTCCTTATTCTGATGAACTTGAGGAATTATCCCTTCGATGGGGAACTCAAAAAACTTGTAGTCTAGTGAGAACTCATAGTCAATGAAGTATGTTATTTCGGTTTAGGATTCTTAATTATTGAAGCTAAGTTGTAATTCATATCTCTCATCTTTTGATGAACTAATTCTTGCTGGGTGAAATTGATTATAATTCATAGGTTGGTACTATTTTAGCTTTAATATACACATTCCTCTGGTCCCCTTTTTCTTTCTTAATTCGTATGAAAAGTAAGGATAAACATTTTCCATCTCTGATTAATGTTGATTTGGTTATATTTCTATGCATCAAAGTTACATAGTTTGGGTCTTTTAGGTCATTGGATTTCAACTCCTAAGTCAAATCAGAAACTTAGAATATATGCTTTAATGTCAACTCTCTTTGCTTGTATGTTAAGCACCACTGAAGGGCATTTTGATTATATTCTAAGTTTCTGATTTAAGAATTTGACTTAGGTTGTGTTAACTTCTGAGCTCATCTTAAGATAACACTTTTACATATATGCTTTTACATTTTTCTCTCGGTGGCTCTTTGATTTTTGTAGAAATAGAAGAATAAAAAAGTAGATAAAAAATTGTTTGTGGTGTGTTCTAATGCAGAAGCAGGGTATGGAGTTTTAGTAGATGGGGTTAGTGCTAGTTTGATGATGTTGGTTACTTAAATATATGAGAGTCAGCAAATACTACTTCAGTTCTTCTATGAATATAAAAGTGCGAAATCCAAGTAGCTGTAGTAAGTTTTCAGAAGACTGGGCATATAGATCGTTCAATGTTCATCTCATATTGTACTTCGCAATGACAAATAGCTTTTTTTTTTTTTGGTTATATCCACACTTTTATTCTTAGGATTTATTTAGCTCTAACTTGGTAGTGAACAATACTTGACAGATGCAATAACGTTTTGAATTCACAAATACTGCGTTCTGATGATTCTGGTACTGGTAGTGCTCTCAATTTTGAATGGAACACTCAATACATTACCGTTGTGCTACCACTACTCGGACGCATGTTATACACGGTTTAATTTTCATTTCATTATCAGCCGTCTTTACGTTCGAAGTCTATTTACGTTTATCATTTGCGTCTACTTTTGAACTTGTAATATTTGGTTTGGCAACAGTAAAGTATAGCACAGGGATTGCTACGCTCCTGTATTTGTTATATATTGTTGGTGGGAATCGACTACGTTGCCTTTATTCAAGAATTTATTGAAAATCCAAAGTCAATACACGAGTATCTTGGAAGTAGAAATTTTCAGAATTATTGACGATCAAAGTACCTACCACTACCAGGTCGAGGTTGCACCCAGCACTTAACACTTGTTTGGGGCTACAAATTGATTTTGGTTTGGGCTGAAAATGGGCCATTATGATATAACTACTTTATTTAGAGTCCTGTACGGCTGTGCCCGTTACATGAGAAGCGTCAGGGGCAAACGAGACACTAATATACTGTTTATTTATGAATTTAAAAAAAAAAAAAATTTAAAAAAATTAGATAGTATATAGTTAGTATTAAATTTTTTTGTTCTAATTAAATCTTGAAAATTCTAATTAATGTTTACTTCACTTTTTGCAACTAGAGACGAACCTTAGGGATGATTCTATATAGTTCTCAAATTACAGGGAATGATCGTTAGTTTTTGGGAAATCTCAGAGGGTTAATTGCTATTTTACCCATGATTAACGATCAAATTGCCTACCAGTTTGCACACAACACAACTCTTGTTCGAGGCTAGAAATTGATTTTCGTTTGGGCCGAATGTGGGCCATTTTAATATCTGAACCCTGATATCAACTTCTTTACGAGGCCCATGCCCATTACAAGACCGTCTAAGCGGGAAGCGGGAAAACGAACGGGTAAAAACATGAATCATAAGTCTCTGACAACGTATTGAAGAGCTCCGCCACTTGACAATACTCATAGAATGCATCTTAGTATTTCACAACCGCAATGCAAGTTTTGCTTATCTTACTGTACAAATACAAATTCAATTTACCAAGTATTGTTATTGTTATATCCACAATGATTGGCAAAACCCTTATTTCATTTGACTCGAAGAAATTTTCACATTTCCACGTACTACCAATTGCGTACTCAAGTTTTTTCGTCTTGAAAGCTTCAAGCGTCAGAATTTATCTGAATAATCCTGAAAATTCTGATTCAGTACTGTCATTTCCGAAACAAAATGGTTTCTCCCAGACGCACCTTGAGAAAATGGTTAAGAGATCACCTATTGTTCTCTACCCCGATCTTGATTGTACTATTTGTTAGAGATTTATTTTAACTTATTTGGTTGGCAGTTTGTTGTTTGACCGAGTCTTTCTCTTTTGTTTAGTGGTCTTATCTTTTGCTTAATGGTTACAAAAGAGTTGCTTTTTCTTTGCCTAGTTTATAGGAGTTGAGGTTAGTGGCTTAGTGTGGTAGACTTAGTTGTTTTTTTTCTTTCCATATGTACTGCCTATTTATAGGCTACTATTTTTCATTAAA
>JANLJB010002122.1:0-38804 GCA_026212285.1 Bursera cuneata | reverse complement strand
CTACTCGTCAAAACCTCACGTGGGCCTCTTAGGTTGACCTACTTTTTACCTCTTCATTTTGCGCAAATTAAACCGATTTGTTCTTGTTTTTGAAGTATATTTTCTGTTTTTTAATTCTGAAAGTGTTATTATAAAAGAATAACTTTTATCTCAAAGGTTGCATTTATGTGAATTAAAAAAAAATCTCAAGATATCAAAATGGATCTCCATGGGTCAAAAACGATATCAACAAATTCCCTTTAGCTTTAAATTAGCCAATTGATAATTGTGCGGTTTTGGGCATCATAGGGCCTAGAACAATAAATAAATAGTATGTAAATGTCCCTATAGCTAAGCACCATGTTCGATAATCTTCCTCTAACGAATCAAATCAATGGAGGAACTAGATATATGTTTGAAGGCATATTCTGATAATTGAATAGTTCTATGACGTAGAATGCTAAGTAATTATCAAAGATATATACCAGCACCGATTAATCTTGATTTGCAGGACATCACGTAATATTCCAACTCCGAAAAGTGGAAGTGATTTTGGAAGATCATAAAATTGTATCCTTCAAAGTTTTAGGGCTCCTTATTCTTTATCCGCAGACCGACAATAAGCTTCAGATAAGATAATAATATTCTGAAATATCTTAAAATTTTTATCAAATGCGCTTAGAAAGTGAGAAAGAAAAGAGGATTGTAACCGATGCAAAGACAAATGTGAAATGAGCTAAAAAAGCTAATGTGGTGATAGATTAGTAATGAACATCTTATAAAATACAAAATATTCAACTTGTATAAAGCATATAACAATATTTGATTTAAATTAGAAACTGACAAGAATTCGATCAGAGAATGAAACTAGTTTTAGTTGGCAACTGGCCAAGCAGTCTGTGTCATTTCAATAGCTTCTTTTGCTGTGAAACGAACCTTTCCAAACAAATATACCCAAAATTAAATAGTTGCATACACATATCCAAACAACAAACAATACAAAAATAAATAATAAAGATAAAGAAATATACTGGTTCAGATCAGATCTTACGTCCACTCATTAGTAACAATCCACTATGAAGAGAAAAAAAAGAGTTACAAAATAGTACTCAGAAAGACAACAGAGTTGCAACGATCTCTCAAACCTTACTCTCTCATTCTGTTTCTATGCTTTCTCTCAATTTATTTTTTCTTAACTCTCTCTAAATTTTTCCCTTAATTTATAGTCTTTTTAGCTATCCTATAAACCCTAGGAAAACACTGGCTTAATTCCATTTAAGTTAGGACACAAAATTTGTAATCCTAATCAAACTAGGAAAATTAACCTGAAGTCGGTGAGCAGCGTCCTGGCTCCTTGCTGAGACGTGACTTATAGCTTTTGCCTTCCTCTAGCCACGGCTTGCGAAGCTACTACTACTGAGCCATGGTCTCTGCGTTCTGCCTTGTATGAGCTATGGGTTGTGAAGACCTTGAGCCGTAGCCTCCATCTTTTGACTTGCATACCAACTCAACCGTTGATTTACAACACAAATCTTCACCTTAAATCAAGTTTGAGTTAATCAGTCTTCATCGTGAATTCCAACTCCACTTCAAATCTAAATTGATTACACCATTTCCTCTCCACAACATTGTTCTTGCTTTTATAGTTCTTGTAGTCCTCTCTCGCTCACATGGCCAATCTTTTTTTGTCATAACAATGTTTGATTAGAATTTGATATTGAAACTAAACCTCATACTCTAATCATCGTGTTGCCCAAAATGATATACAGACCATGCTCTTTCACACCATATTCATCCTCAACGACAACGACCTCACCCCTCTTTTGTTCATTCTCTTTGTTGTTTCTCCTGGGAAAAAATCTTCTAATGTGCATTTCTTTATGACAGAGACAATACTTCACAATTTTCTTCCCTTTTGATTTATCTGGTCTGCTCTTCACAGTTAACCCTTCTCCTACATATTTGTTTTGTTCATTCATCCTCTAAAGATCTTTCGAATTCAACACACCAATGACATCGTCTAATGTCAATGTTTCTCTTTCATGCTTCAAAATTCCATGAAGTTTTCATATGATTTCGACAGTGAATGCAGCAACACAAGTGCTTTATCTTCATCCTCATATTCAATGTGAATATTTTCTAAACTTGAGCATAATTTATTGAATTCGTCAACATACTCTTGTAAGTTCTTTCCCTCTGCCATCTTATACGTGAAAAATGTGGCTTTCAAATATAATATACTAAAAAAAGTCTTAGTCATATACAGACTTTCAAGTTTCAACCATACCTCTACTACAGTTTTCATCTTTGAGACCTCCCTTAACACCCAGGGGCGGACCCAGGTGGGGTCACATGGGGTCAAGTGACCCCACTTGATTTTTACCATTAATATATATATATATATATAATTAATTAAAATTCAAAAGGGAGGAGGGAGCTTGAAACCAAAAATATGGAAGCCTACTTTTTCTACTAGAAGAAATTCAATCAAGAAAGGAAGGCAATTCCTTCATAACTTTAACTCAATAATTAATTAATGAAACTTCAAGCTATTGAGGCAATCCTTAAAAATGAAGGCTGTCCATGTCACATAAGAGAATTCTTATAAAAGAAATTCAAATCGAGAAAGCACCTCAAGCTCCTGAGAAGAAAGTTATTAAGGAAGCAAGTAAACCGAAATGGAAATGTTTTCATTGTGGCAAGAAATGACACTAGATAAGAAACTGTTTAGATTGTCTAGCAAAGAAGCAAAGTAAGGATGATTTAAATGGTTATTGAAGCTGTTTAGAGGTAGATTGTAGAGCTAGTTTTCATATTAGCAATTCATTGTAGGGCTTTTTAGATAATTCAAACATTGGTAATAGTTACAGTCAATTTAGCATTCAATGACTTTAAGACTTTAGAATTGGTTTCTTTACTAACTCCACTTCATCAACCTTAATCTATACAATAATATTTCAGCAATAAATGTTATGAAAAATCATTTGTGAAATAGAATGAGTGATCAATAGTTGAATGATAGCTTATTTGTATATATAGAGAAGGATATATTTGATAATATTGATAATAAAGTCATTATACAATATTTTCAAAAGATGAAATCTCGTCGAGGATAATTATAAAAATATTAGTTAACGAGAGTTTTTATTAATATAAATATTTTTATTTATTTTTATTTTTATTTATGTTAATTGTTACTTTAACTTTTGATCTCTCTAAATTTCATTCCTGGATTCGCTCTTGTTAACACCTTATTACTCAAACTGAGAATCATGGTGTTGTAAGCCCTCTTTATAGTGTCGTTATTCTTCTCTATCACTGTAGTTTTTAGGCATCTTGATGCGTTTCAGGGTCAGGTAGAACTCAACTTAAAAAGTTAGCTTGACAAGTGAGGGTGTCCCGTCCTTTTAAGCCATGTGAAGGCCCTTTCCCTAGACCACGTAGTTTCAAATTTGATAGGGCATGACAAAGTGGGTACATAAAATAATACGATCAATCGATCGATCACATTCAGATGCGTGTGAAAGTACGACATGTTGCCACTTGCCAACGAGGATTGATATGAATCGTCTCGCATCGCTCGATGAAGAACTCATTGATGTAGCTTAAATTCGATAGATACATCGTCAAGTAGCTGGGTTCTGTCATTTCATCAGTGCGCGCGGCAAAACTCAAAGAAAGTACAAAAACTAATGGGGTGCATGTGTGATGATATATTATAATTGAAATTAATATCACAATAACCAGTTAGCAAGGTACAAGAAAGCCAATAAATTTAATGTATATATAGTGCTGTTATCCTCTTAAGATATTGATTAGAGATGTGATATATCCGAAAAAAGCTCCACTGAGGAAAAATTTAACCCAAAATAGAAAAGGCGATCGATCATGGAACGTTAGACACATAATAATCATTAGTTAAAAACCCAACCGAAAAAACTGCCACAACAACGATAGAGAGATCCCCATGAAATGGCTTTAGGTTAAGAAATGTGGCATATGGGCCCTCAAAGGAAGGGTTCAGCTTTTTTAGCCTTTACTTGAAGTGACATGTCATTTTGCCATGGCAATGATCATCATCAGGACCCACAAAGGTATGCCCATAGTGCTTCACCCACTTAATGCATGCATTCCCACCACCACCCACTCAAACCCTAATCTCATCCCCATCCCCATCCCCACCACCAACTCCAGGCCACCATGACATTTATATCTGGATATCCCTCCGCTTCTTCTTTTTCTAATTTTATATGGACTACTTAAATATTTATAACTTACAGTGGAGGATGAAAAGTTGAATATTGTTATTGTATGTTTAGAGCATCTAGTCTAGTGTTCATCTTAGAATCTAGGATGTGGGTCTTGCCACAATTTGGCCTTCGGTGATACCCATGCATCTACTAGGGTACTTCTTTTTCCTTCACTCAAATATTATTGTAAATTTTTCGTTATTTTGAGATGAAAAAGAGTAAGTGAATGGGTATAAAGATGAAGATTCAAAGCTATATTTAATTCACGATTCCAATGTTCTCTTCTGAAATCGATAGGAAGATATTGTATTTATGACCTTATAGCTTGTGATCTCTCCTCTAGTTATAGGTTAACACGAGAAGAGGATACCTTTATTCCAATGGAAAATTGTAGAAGATTAGAGGAAAGTAGATTACGATATTATTATCTAGCAATCACGAGAAAAAAAAATATATATATATATATATAGATTATGGTAATTTGTTATGCCAACTTAAGTTTTAATGATAGCTAGCTCTAGTTCCTCCCCTCTACCTATGCTTAATCTTAATAATGTCTCTTTTTATACTTCTTTTTTTTAATATGCGAAAATCAAGGTCGATGCAGTTAGATGAACTGGGAACATTCTTAGAACATAATAATTACCATATTTTAATGTTATCTTGGTAAGTTAGGCAAAAACAACACATTGATTCCACTCATCATTGTCAAGATCCTAAAGTTCCCACTTTTCTTTCAAATATTTGTTAGTGCCCTTGGCACCAACTGCGCGATAGTCCAAAGTAGTATCGATTATCAAGCAGTACCCTTCAGCCCACCCACGTTACATCTTACGTACTATCAGTAATATCTCGTCATTAGGGCAAAAAGAAAACCACATAATCATGCCGTCGTTTTGATGTTTATTGATCATTGATCATGTTGGCCAGCTCTTATACATTCGCCTCCACGCCCCAATTGGCCATGATTGATAAAAATTTCAAGCGGCAGCCCCCCAGTAATGTGCATATATGAGCTGTTACGAGCTGGGGCCGGCGGCGAAAATATGTAAGGTTAGATTTCGAGTAAAAACAAGATATGTGTAAGCCTGCAGCTAGCTTTATCAAAAGTGCTTCTTTATAGGAGAAGGAAGGAAGAAATTAAACTTTTTTGGGATGAATAACGATGAAAGGCAAAAGGAAAAAAGAACCCTTCCAACCATCGAAGATTTATAGCTCTTCCGTATGAGAAATAGCCATTTTATGAATAAACTCGAAGCAGTGGAACCGAACTCAATAAAGAGAATTCGTCTGTTCACGAGTTGGACGTGCGGCTTATTAATAATGCAGAACTGTTAACTTTTTTTTTTTTTTCTCTCGTGATAGAAGGTTCGGTTTGTCTCATTTGTTATCCTTGTGTGCTTTTCTTTTTTTCTTCTCAAGCGTTCCGTTTTACGTTTATTTATCGTAGAATAATTTAGATACTTTCTTCCATTAATTAAACAAAAAGCAGATTAAAGATTTGAAAAAACATTAATGCTATAGATATAAAATATGTATCCCAACTGTAATGTGATATAATGTGAGTAGTAAGATAAATCTATCAGTATTTATATTTTTAACTTTTATGAAACTCTTTTAACTACTTATTAACTTCAACTACTAACAAAATGAAAACGCTTAATAGAAGGAAGGAAAGATATTTACCTTGAATATAACTCAAAAATTAAGCTGGTAGTTCATGGGAGATGAATATAAATGGACTTTTCTTCTCCATTTGATTTGATTTCCGCAAAAACTGCAGTTAGTGTCATAATATTGGAAAATCTTTTGGATTAGGTCCATATCAAATGATAAGAGAAGCAAGAGCTTTGATTAGAATATGCGATAAGACCAAATTTACAATAATTTTCTTCTTGAAAGGTTCCTATTTTTCATCTAAAAAGTCCACTTGAAAGAAGAGGAGCCAACTCGATCGACAAAATAATTTGATTTGATGGCAAACTTGCTGAATGATTTGATGAGATATTTATAACGCGTGATTGAGACCGCTGAGTGATGAGTTAAAGTCTAAACGTGATATGATTTCTTACATTAAGATAGCAAAACTTTCACGTGCACAATTATGGAAGAACGAACCTTCCCCAAGAAAACCATGGAGTTAGTGATTCCAAGTCGGAAAAGAGAAAATTTATTCACCAAATCACGAATGAAAAAGCTTTTGGCATCTTGCATTTTTGATAAAGTTGTAACAAACATTTTTTTAACTTTTATGGGAAGAAAAATCGAGAGAGATCGAAAGACCACTTAGCCTTTTTCATCTAGAGACTGGTTTGCTTTATTGAAGTATCTATCAATTTGACTGATGAAAATCCATGTCAATAGTTAATTAATGACTTCAAAACAATGGATACAATTAGATGATTTCTCGAACAACCCCATATGAATTTTTGTAGACTTTGGATAAACAAATTCGGCAGCCCATATGTGTGTCTATTTATATATGTATATAGGTGAACCCACTACTTGTCTTTTTAATGCAACTAGCTCACTTTATTGGCAACAAAAATTCTCAGCATTACTGCAAAGCAATAGCAAGAGAATAAATCGGCTAACCATGGTGTGCCTCCAATATTACAGATTACAATATTTTGACTAGCTTTGGTTAGCATATTAGCAGTTGAACAGGTTAATTGAATGGGAACCTTTGGAGGATCTCTAATTAAGAATTAAGCAATGTAGCTGGCTTTTGTGGAATTCAACACACTCGTTTTTCCTTTTTCTTTTTCCTTTTTTAATCAAATGACCTAAACGAGTAAATCCTGTGTATTAATTTCTTCAAGACTGGCAAATGACCTTCGTGACCCTTCTAACCAAATTTTTGACAATTACATCACGTCAATACCAAACAAAGAAAAAAAAAGATTGTCGGAAAGGCGATTATCAATGTTTAAATTAAACGAAGAATAATTCTATATATACAATATATTCATATAATTGATGTGATATAATATGAGTAGATATGTATTCATATAATTCTTTTATTTATTACATAATTCCACTCATTTAATGATATTTTATTTATGTTCGGTTAATATGAATTATAAATTAAATAGTTAATTAAGCTTGTTTATCCTGTATCATTGGTGATACGTCCTGGTACTTATATCAGGTAGGTAGGTCCAATCTTGTGGAAGTAGGGTCGTTTAACTCAACATTTTCTCAATATTTCTTTTTGTGGATGGGACTTGGGCTCAAATAGTAAATCAAAGTTTACGAAGAAATTCATGAAATTAAATAAAAAAATTAAATTATAATATCTTATCTAATAATAAATAAAGAGAGGGATGGTGGTTGATAAGTAAGTAGCTATATGGGCTAAAATAGAACATCTACAGCACAAGCAGATGATCCATCTGTTTGGCCCATGGTTGAAATAACAAAAACAAGGCTCTTGAGCCCAAGTTTCCAGCATACATATGGAGGTCGTTGAAACAACAAGGAAGGTCAAGAAGAGTCGTTTAAAACTTCAAGCACTCACAGAGTTCCCACAACAAGAAGCGTCAACGTGGTGACTTGGTGGACTGGGAGGAATTCTACTTGCTTAAAAATAGTTAGAAGAAATGGGTTGGATTTGAATCAAACAAATGTTGTTTCCAATCTAGGCTTTACATAAACATGTTCCTTGAAAAATGGGTTGTCCTTGTTAACCGATAAAACAAAATTCCAGTTGTTTGGGATAACAATTTACCTGTCACCTGAACACCTTAAGCATTATCTTCTACTGTTTTTTAATTTATCAAGAAAAATGGAATCCAGATTTATCCTTATAATAAAATTCATTTTACTTTTGGCTTTTGGGAGATATATATAATATAATAGTATTCAAATTTAAAATATATTTATTATTATTAAATCAATAGAAACGTTTATGTTTTTTCTTTTTAAAAAATCAACGGAAACGTTTTATTTATTTATTTATTTTATTTTTAAATAGCAGTTGGTAAAAAATAAATTAAAAATAAAAAATATTAGTTATGTAATTAATGAAATATTTTCAATGACCTTCACAGACAAAAACGCTAACATTAGTTGTCTCCACTAAATCTTTACTATTTTAACAAAAGAACACCAAAACAGGATTTAGGAATCAGGAAAAAAAAAACTAATCCGTAAATATAGTAAAATCTGAGGGCCAAAAAGAAAAAGATCCTAAACTGCAAATACGCAAAAAGCAAACAAAAGTCATACGTATCCGTAGCCCGTATATACCCCGAGAGACGCTACTCTCCGGCAAAAGCCCTCGATCCTCTCATTCACATCATTCGCGTAGAAAACAGAGAGAAGCGTGTAGTTTCGTAAACGCCTCGTTGAAAGAGCAGCCTTGATCAAAACTTTCCATTCCGAAACGGGGCGTTGAGGCCAAGCCAATTACATTAGATTAGATTAGATTTTATAATAGAACAACTTGAATCACTGTTTGAGATTGAGATTAGATCAATCGTAGCTGTTACCTGCGTATGGACGGTATAATGAACAGGCTGCGGAATTTGGATGCTTATCCCAAAATCAATGAGGATTTCTACAGCCGTACACTCTCCGGTGGCGTTATCACTCTCGTCTCTTCCGTCGTCATGCTTTTGCTCTTCATCTCCGAGCTCAGTACGTTTATCCTTTTCTTCTTCTTTAACTTTTTATTTTTGTTATTTTTTGTTTTAGGTTTCATTTCGATCTGTATTTTTTTTATTAGTTGATAGATAGAGTCTATGGAAGTGTTTGGTAATTGAAGGAGTTAAGAATCTTAGGCTGCGTTTGGTAGAATGTAACTGGAATTTGACATTTTAACGAACTAATCTTTATGAGGAAGCCATTTCCTCTTATGTGGAGGCAATGGAGAATCTAGTTAGGATTCGTTTGAATTGTTTGGCTGAAAATCTAGCTGGCCATTAGCTGTAAGAAAGGTTATACTTCCTGGTATCACTTTTTGTTAAGCAAATACGAAAACAAAATAAGAGATGGCAAAAGCCTACTTTTTGTTTAGCAAGTTGGAATGAAAAATATCTCAAGGGAGCCTGAAAGCACCTAGTTGATCTCAAGGAAATCAAAACCAACTCGATCAGCTAGCCCGTGCTAGCAATTTCATTGCGCTCAGTTGTAATTACCAAGTTGCATACCGAGCCCCTTGTCTTCATCTCTTCTTTGCTGATATGCTATCCCATGACTTTCTTGGCACCGCAGTGTTTGCTTTTTCCAAATATCATTGTTTTCTCAGCTCTCATAATTTCAAGGATTGGTTTCTGGTTTGTTACATACTTCCTTTAGTAGGAAGTTGGTAAAGTTTGACCTTTGTTAGAATATTATGTCTCTTTGTCTGCCTAATTGCACACATACTGATCTTGGGACTTGTCTGTGTGTTATCCTTAATGGCTCGAATAGTTGGAAGATCTCTCGTAATCAATTACATAATGTTCTTGCTTCTTATCAGCTTTGTAGTTTTATAACTAACTTTAGTTTTAGATTTTTCTTTCTTCTGACTATTAAATTTTGTATTCTTGCTGAATAACTTGTATATCTCACTTGGTTCCAGGATTGTATCTCCATCCTGTGACTGAAACAAAGCTTGTGGTCGATACTTCAAGAGGAGAAACCCTACGTATAAATGTAATGTCATTTGCTGTTCAAACTTTGAAGATTCCATATTCGCCATGTTGACCTTAGAATTGCATTAACTGTATTTTGATTTCCTACCGCAACCATTTTAGCCATTCTAGGATATATTGCACCTTTTCGATTTCATTTTCTCTTTTGAAATTATGGTGTTATTGAGGACTTTCTGTTGTATATTAGTGTGATAAAGTTTTATTATCCAATCTAGTGAAAATAACTGATTTCTAAATTTTTTTTAATGCTTGAAACTGCAGTTTGATGTCACTTTTCCTGCACTTCCGTGTTCTATACTCAGTCTTGATGCTATGGACATCAGTGGGGAGCAACACCTTGATGTAGTATGTATATCTATGAGTCATGTTCTTACCTTCACAATGATATTTGTTCTCCTATCTAAGTGCCTGAATATGTTTGTTAGGACTTCTCTCTCTCTCTCCCTCCCTTCCCAGATGTTCACACTCTTTCTTAAAGTACTTCATGTTTGAGACCTTGTTAAATTTTGAGTGACATTCTTAATTTTGGTTTTACATGCAAATTGCAGAAACATGATATTTTCAAGAAACGAATAGATAGTCAGGGCAACGTTATTGAATCAAGGCAAGATGGGATTGGTGCTCCTAAGGTTGGTTACATTTATTGCTTGAGGTTCATTTTTCAAGACCAACATTTTTCACACATTTGTGCATTAGATTGTGTTAATGATTAAATTTACCAGTTCATATTCAATTATTGATTATTTGGTGGGGAGTTTTAACTGCCCATATATATCAAGTATGGTTGCCTCGGGTCAACTAGCTTCCTCAACTGAGTAAGAATATCATTGCTTAAGGTCATTTTCTTCTATCCTTTATTCTGCTTATCACCATCTTCTGGATGAACAGATTGAGAAGCCATTACAGAGACATGGTGGCAGGCTTGAACACAATGAGACATATTGTGGTTCCTGTTATGGTGCTGAATCGGTAAGCTATTTCTCTACGGTACCAATAAGTTAGCACGTGGCTTTTTCAATTCCTTTTATAGTTGGAAGTGCCAGCTCAATACTTTATTACAACTACTAAAGCATGAATTTTTGTTTATGGATATGAAGGTGTCTTTCTTGTATTATGGCTATGATCAAATGTGTAATATAATATCACTATCACTTAACAGAGAATAATTCAGTTAGTTGCTTGGATGAATTATTGTATTGTGTATAATTTGGGTTCTTGATTCAGCAGCAATTATTGTTCTTCCCTTTCTTGAATCTGCTTTTTCAGCTTTTAACTCCCCTGCTGCTTGTACTATGACTGGTTTTATAGGGGGCTTGGTGAATGTTTTCTGAATGGTCTTCTTATAGTTAACTATAAATATGGACATTGTCAATCGGGGAGAATTCTTTTGTATTTCTGATGAAGAACTTTTCTGAAATATCTTTTCCTTGACTTTGCAGACAGATGACGAGTGTTGTAATTCCTGTGAGGATGTCCGTGAAGCATATCGAAAGAAAGGTTGGGCATTGTCAAACCCAGATTTAATTGACCAGGTCTGTGATCATACGAGCTTGTGTATCAAACTTTAAGAGCATAAAAGTAACTTGAACCATGACTATGAATAACTTGAAAATATTATTTTTACTTTTTTTACTGATAAGTCAAAATATTCTTAATATTCTTATCGGAAGATTTTTTTTATCTCTTTTGTCTCACTTAATCTCAATCAGATCATCCTTAATTTGATCATTGGCTTCCGGGACTTGCATGGATGGAAATTGTTAACTAGAATTTGATGTGGTTTAAAGAATCTTACTGAAAATGGGGTTTCTCACGTGCAAGAAAACTTGAACATGATGATTCTTGATTGACTGTTGTGTAATATTATTATGCTGAAATAGCAGCAGTTACTTATAATTGTTCTATTCCAAAATACTCGTGTTAAGGATACATTTTTTCGTTCTGTACTTAGAATTTTGCCATAGTAGTGTGGATATCGTTGCACCTTGATTTTATTACTGAAGATGTCATTCATTAAATTTATTAGAAATTAAATACTGTTGTGGAACTCTTATCTATCTGTTTATACTTTTTGGTTGAGTGGTATATTAACTTGTTATATGATCATAGACGACCAAATGGTATTGTGTTTGAATTCCCCCCAGATTTAGCCTTTATCTATTTGTTTGGCTATTTCTAATATCTGTGTCATGGATCCTAATTATTGTGGTTTCTTTTCTGCTTTACCTATAAAAGAATAAATTACAAAATGGAAACTTGGTTGGAAACATAGTCATGTAACGCCTTTTTTGTCACTCAGTGCAAAAGAGAAGGCTTTTTACAGAAAATTAAGGAAGAAGAGGGTGAAGGATGTAATATATATGGATTCTTGGAAGTCAATAAGGTGGCTGGTAATTTTCATTTTGCTCCTGGGAAAAGCTTTCATCAATCAGGTGTTCATGTACATGACATACTAGCATTTCAGAAGGATTCTTTTAATGTAAGATATGTCCCTTCATCTTTGGGTTCTATTGTAGATGTTAAAGAAAAATTATTGCAATGTCAAATTCCATTTCCAATCTGCTCAGCAAGCTTTGTTAATAAGCCATATGGTGATTTTTCATATTTTGATACAGATAAGTCACAAGATCAATAAATTAGCTTTTGGAGAACATTTTCCTGGCATTGTGAATCCTCTTGACGGGTATTCTCTTTTTCTATTCCTAGCAGTCCTCTATGGTTTAGCCTTCCATTTTTTCAGAGCTTGAACTCTCCTATATTCATTTCTTCTTCGGTCTACATGTTGTTTCATATTCCTTATTGCTAATTGTTTTTTATTTCTTATCATACTTTTTCAATCCAGAGTGCATTGGACACATGCAACACCAAATGGGATGTATCAATATTTTCTCAAGGTAAGTGGTCTAGATTAATGTCTATGTATTTCCTGTACATCATTTTTCGTCTTCATGTTACTGTGGAAACTAAAGGCATTATGATTTCACTACTATCTAATTATTTGATTTACACTACTACCTTGGAATTATAGAAATATTTTTCTTAGTTTATTGATGCTGAAGTTCCATATTTTAATATATAAAAGCCTAGCCACTTGATTTCTTGGTAATTCTAAGCCTCTGCCTAGAAGTGTGTGCTATTTGGATGTCTTAATTTTAGTATTGAGTTAGTTCTCTTCAACTTTTTTGTTTCGCTGGTTTTGCATGATATGCTTGGAGGTGACTTGTTACATAAAGCATATGTTGTACTTTACCTTATCTGATGGTTGAAAGTTTCTTTCTCAAGTGAATGATGACGTTGTGTAATTTTGATTTTCTTTATTACATTTTTTTTTAAAATTAAGCATGACAAATCTCAACAGTCTTGAAATAGTTGTAAATGCAGCTTTTGCTCCACCTTATGGTTTAGTGCATTGTGTCAGAATTAATTATTAAATTTTCGCGAAAATGTTCTGGAACTGAAAAGGGCTATAGAATTTGTATTGAAGAATTGCTCAGACCTATGAGCAATTACTCCATGTCTATGGAGTCATGGACACCTTTCTTTGTCAAATATCTCTAAACTCTGGCATTGATTTTTTGTGTAGCTTTTTATAGTTGCTGCATTTCTGTTTACCAGGCAAAGGAGATGGCAATCTGTCACAATAATTTCGAAAACCTTACTTTGAGAGTTTTTTACAATGTTTATTTTCCACTTTGCAGGTTGTTCCTACCGTATACACAGATTTACATGGGCATACCATTCAGTCAAATCAGGTATTTTTTAATTCAAATGATCACTTTCTGATTCTTGTTTTAAGCTTTTTTAGCTTGGTGTAAATGTTTTCGAACAATTTTCTTTGGCAGTTCTCTGTAACTGAACATTTCAGGAGTGCAGAAATTGGTCGTCTTCAGACCCTTCCAGGGGTCTTCTTCTTTTATGACCTTTCTCCAATCAAGGTAAGTTTTTACTTATCTTTCATATAAGCAAAGCTAGTTTAAGTCCTGTTATTGGGTTATTGATATCATACTGAAGCCGGGCAACCATAAATTTTGGGGTTTTCCTTTCTCTCCTGGGCCCATTTTTTCTCATCTCATTTGCTTGTTGCAGGTGACTTTCACAGAAGAGCATGTGTCATTCTTACACTTCCTAACTAATGTTTGCGCTATAGTAGGAGGTAATTACCAACTCTTCTTTTCTTGATGAAAGGAAAAGAAGAGAAAGAAAGGGATGATGTAAAACTATTATATTTTCCTTGTGTTGATACAGGATATTTTATCAAAATTAGCATTTCTTTTCTTGTATATTTCAGAAGCTTTAAAAAAATAATAATAATAAAAAAAAAAAAAAGAGATTTGATCACAATCTTTATGGACTAAACCATTATTACCATTTGAACTAGATTTTTACGTTTTTCTGAAAATCAGTAGGCTATTTTCTTTTAATTTTTTAATTTATCTAAATTGTATTCAAGTGAAATTATGTATAAAATTTTTTTGAACTCTTTTATTTTTTCTTTTCTGGATAATGTTTCTACTTTATAAGTTTATTGTTAAGATTCTAATTACTTTGCCTATTTGCAAAAAGACTGTATGGACTCTGTTTGGCTACTATAAATTCTTTATGCCATTGTTTTTTCGATTTTGCAAACTACTTTTTAGACCATTTATTTGATTAATGACTTCAAGATTATGTTATTCAGGTGTTTTCACTGTTTCGGGAATCATAGATTCATTTGTATATCATGGTCAGAGGGCAATCAAGAAGAAGATGGAAATTGGTAAATTCAGTTGATAATTGATCGAGTTGGCATATTATGGTATTATATTTGGTTTGTCCACCGGTGGTTGGCTTGTGGGAGAAAAATCAAATGAAGGAAATGGGATAGATCTGGAATGGACTTTTAATTCTCGGCTGATGGGTTGGTGGGATCTTTTCAGTGACAGCTAAGGTTGTGTTTGATCGCTGAATTAGACTAATTTCATGGTTCATTTTGTATGTGAAAGTTGCTTCTTCCAATCTGTAACTGGGCTATTGATGTATCTGATTGAAAGGTACAGGGGGTTTCTCATTTTTTAACCAGAGAACTTTCTTAAAACTTCCTAGCGGGTATAGAATTATAGCACTTGAAAGTCTTGTAAGATTATTGAGTCCACCATTTACATTTTTTAATCTGGGTCAACTTGTCAGTTGTCACTTCAATTTACAAAAGTTTGATGTGCTTTTCTACATCGACATGGCACTAGTCCACCCCTGTTCGTTTCTCCTTTTAAAATTGTTATTGTTTTAATCATAATTGAAATGAAATGCATGCATTGAAGAAAAGATTATCAATTTATTAATAAGTCTTACCTCTACTGGGTGTTACTGACATTGAATTTGAGGAGAATCTGCCGAAATTGAAGAATGGAGCCCAAAGGCCACAAGAATGCGTAAGTTATTGACTATAGTACTGTTATAGATTACATTGCAAATGTATATTTATATACTTCAAGACGAAAGGTTTTCTTGACCAGAAACGAGAACAGATGATAGCCTGGTTTTGTGACTTTCTTTCTGTTTTTATAACTTGTCTTAAGGCCAAGTTGTTTATGGTGGAGAATCTGTCTTCTACAAGATTGTCAATAATTGTCCAAGTAGCCTCTAGTCACATTTAAATTTAGTGAGGGACTCAAAGTGTTACTCGTAAGAGAGTCGAGTCGCTTCGAATTTTAGATTTTGATCATGTGCCTTCTCGAAAGTTCTTTGTGTGCAGAACCATGATACCAAAACTATCTCACACAAAAGACCCAATTCTGAAACTATATGAAATTTTAAGTGATTGTTGACTGAGTCAGTTAATCTTGGAAGGCATACGAGAATGAACAATGATGAGTATGGTGATCAATAATCATAGTTGAGAACGGAACATGAATTAATTCTAGAATGATTCTTCAAGTGAATCGAAACATTTTGTTCTGGTAATTTCCACCAATTCATTTTTTTCCTATTTTTTGACTAATGTGACTATGACAAGTTACAAGAGATACAATTTATATCACATAAGAATATAATATTTGAAATTAACTACAAAAATAAGATGATAAAATGCGGAGTGCGCTCTGCAACACCATATACAAGCACTAATAAATAAATGTTAACCACAGGCTACAGAGTTGCTGATACTCTCTGAGCTTTCAGAACAAAAATACCGTTGGAATCTATCCTTTGTCACCACTGAAATTTAAAGTAATCAATAGCAGCTGCATTCACACCTCTTTTTTTGCTTATTCATGTGCTTTTCGAATAATAAACCAGAAACAGAATATATATCAAAGGAGAATTGTTTAAGAAATGTCTAAAATTTGGATTTGATTTCTGACAATTCCAAAATGTGCCTTTCTTTTGGTTGAAGTAGAAAGAATCTAGAACAAGAACCAAGTATTTTGGCAGAAAAGGCAGCGGCCTCCAAAGAAAATATCTCAGGAGATGTGATTTGATCTCATTTTATGTTTGTGCACATGTTTCTAACAGAGGGAAGTTGAAATATGCTCATGTTACAACACTAATGGAATTCTTGTATCTTCTCATTTACTTTTTGTTCTAAAAGTTGAAGTGTGAACCCACCCTCTAAAGGGGAAACTTCGCTCAGAAGCTAGAGCATCTCCAATTTTTCCTGTAGCAACTTAAGTAAGAATAAAGTGTGTATTAAGTATATGCTATTAGGTGGATTTCAGTCAATGTATCACAGAAGATTTGGCTTCCTAGTTGTTGAGTTTAGTAGAATGCAACTTCAATTCCCATCTTTGTAATTGTTGAGAAATCTTGGTTTTCCTTAACAAAGGGAAAAGAGAGAGCTAAAAAAAAAGTTCTCCAGCTGGCTGCCAAATCATATTTGTTGAGCAGATGGGTTCAAACTTGACATTATTGGCAACATTCTAGAAAAAGGTCTATGGCAAGATTACAACAATTTGAAACATCTGGAAATGTTGTTTTAATGCATTGTAGATTTTATGAGTGAAGAACCTGTCCAGCTCCAGTAATAATCCTAGTGAAATAGGACAACATTGTTGGTAATACTTTAAACTAGTTTCAAAAACGTTGGTGATATATGTTGCCAAAAGGTTCAGTATGAGTGTCTGTCAACTTCAAGACTTTAGTATCGTAAACACTTCTTTGTAAATTCCGAAATCTTATTAAATTCAAACCGTGTCTTGTCCGCAATAGAGAATTTTATCTACCAAGACTTCGATTGTCTATTGCTAACATACAAATGCAATTAATCTAAAAATATGAGTACGGAAGTGGTAGAACAAGGTTATGGTAGTGTCGGCCGACTGTAAAGCGTAATAATCCATCTGCTGTGCGAAGCACCAGCAAAGAGAGTTGCTCTGTTACAATCAGTATCCAATGCTAAAATAAGTGCAAGAGTTAATTTTTTTTTTTTTTCTCTTTTTCGGGACAATCACAATTAGTAACCCTTAAACTACATGTGCAGAAACACATATTAATTTATGAGTTTAGTGCCTGGACTCTTGTGTGCATATATTGATTTTATGACCCAAAAAGACATATAAAGTGTAGCCGTTGAGATCTGAGCCTATATTGCGCGTGCCTCATGGGCTCTTGTGATATGATGAAACGCAAAAAGAAGGGCGTGCCTTAAGACAAAATCTTAAAAACTAACGACAGTCCGTGAATTCATTGAACAAGAAAAGCATATAATAGGATTCATTTTTCAATGAAACCACCAAAGTCTGTAATCCAATTAGCCGTCCGTGATACATATCTAAAGCATATCATTTGTTGTCTCCAAGAACTTTACTTATGGACAGAGGATGTTAAGTCTTGGGAGGGGCCTCCCCCTGTTGCACAGTAACAAAAAAAAAATCCATAGCTTAGTCTTCAAGACTTTCCACCATTAAGATTTGGAAACAAAAGTTGCCCCACGACATGCCATATTATCATCATAAAGATTGAAGAAAACGATTAGGCATGCCTACGCGTAATGGATCATAAAGTTACTTTTGAGTCAAAAGTGCTCCAATTGTTCCGAGTCACAAATCCAGGCACTAATTTTCCACCGCCGGTTTCCTTTCTGGGCTTTCCAGGACCACTCAATAACCAAAATTAAAGAAAAAAAAAGTTATTATATGCAATTCACAAGGCTGAATTGGATCGTTCATAATATTGCGAATACATGTTAATAATTCTAACATCAACCAGGAAGGAGTCAACAAGGTAGTAAGTAAGCATGTAAACAACTAGTAAATAGAATTGGATTACAGAACACTTCGTTAATAGTAGTTTTATGAATATAGAAACACAGAGTTCTCCCAAGTTCGGCATGACTAAAACCAGCCGTCCAAGTTGGAGATTTACATGATAATATTAACACTAAAAACTGAACCTTGGCTCTGCTGCCGCAACTGCCAAAAACTTCAGTGCAGCAGGCAGCCACTAAACCACCCTAAAAATCTACATTACAACTAATAGACAACACATACAAAATATTATCTACTAGATTTAATTTAATTTTCAGATAAAATAGAAGCCCAATCAATCTCATAAGATGGGCACTTCTGCAACAAAAAGTTCTCCGAAACCACATCCAGAGACGGCTCGCTGCAATCCTGAAATGTCAAATCCGACAAAGGAGATGACCCAGCTGACGCGTCACTGAAACTGCTCTCGACCTTAACACAAGTACTTTCCACTTCACTGCCACCACCACCCACCGTCAAATTCTCCGAACTCACCACTTTCTCTGACTCCTCCACCGACACGGACACGGTTCCCAAACGGTTGCGTTTGTTACTCTCAGCAGAGTTACCTTGCTTTCCTCTCTTCCCCTGTTTCTGCGACTCAGCCAAGCTTTCGCAAATGGCTTCCAGCTTCGCATCAACCGAGGAATGGAGGGGCTTGTACTCGCCGAACTCGCCACCGATGTGGGAACCGTTGTGTCGGAGGTTGGGGAAGTTGAGCCTGGCGAAGTCGCCACGTAGCTTGTAGGCTGCCTTATCGTAGGCCAAGGCGGCTTCTTCAGCCGTGTCGAAAGTGCCTAGCCAGAGCCGCGTGCGGTTCTTGGGAAGTCGGATCTCGGCGACCCATTTGCCCCAATGACGCTGCCGAACTCCTCTGTAGAGTTTCGTGGGCTTTGGTGGAGTACCCACTTGCTTCATGGGGATGGGTTTTGGAGATAGGAAGTTAAGAAGATGACGATTGTTCTCTTGTGGTTGTTGCTGCCAGAACATTTGTGTCTGGGTCGGCTTTTGGAGTTGCATCTGGGTTTGGATTTGCTGGATCTGGAACTGGGTGAGGTTGTTGAGCCCAATTAAACCGGGATGTTGTTGCTGCTGGAGACCAAAGAATGAGTCATGGATCGGAAACCCGTTTGAAGGGAGATGGGTTGACGATGTGGAGCAACTATCCGGGAAGTAACCGGGCTCTGGTATTGTGTCTGTTGTTGGGAAAGAGAGGTAATTGTAAGAAGTAGAAGGTGAAGAAAAAGCAGAAGAAGAGGGAGTTGTTGAAAGAGAGTCAGAAGCACTTTTCATAAAAGGTTCAAGTGCTTCCATTAGTTCACCCCCGAAGGGATCTGATTGAAGAGCTCTGCTACTGTAGAAATCCATCGTAGCTGTCATTTCTTCTTCAAATCACTGAAAAACTGATTCAACACTAAGACAGAATTTTGTTAACCCAAAAATAAAAAACAGTTTGATAATTGAAAAGGGGGAAAAAAAACCAACCTGGTTCTTGTCAAAATTAAAGAACAGGTGATGATTTTCAGAAGAAAAAGATCAAAGAGGTTTAAAATAGACAACCTCCTCAATTCCTACAAAATCAACCTTTTGGGAACTAAAAATTACCCACCAAGCCGATAAAACTACCAAAGAAAAAGAAAAAAAAAAAAAAAACAAGATTTTAAGCTAAATTTTACCAGAAAATCAGGTTATAAAAATAAAAAACCTGGATCTCGANATAAAACTACCAAATAAAAACAAAAAAAAAAAAAAAACAAGATTTTAAGCTAAATTTTACCAGAAAATCAGGTTATAAAAATAAAAAACCTGGATCTCGATTCTGAAAACACCTGGCTTTCGAGAAATCCTTCTAAGTTTGCTTTTTAACCATTGCTTTTGTTTTAGAAAAACAAACCCAAAACTCAGATTTTTGAAAGACAGATGATTAACAGAAAGGGATTCAGAGAAGCGGGGAGTTACAGAGGGGGGAAATGTTAACTAAAAAACTAAACGAAAGCCAAGCTCACAACTCTCAGATTTGTGCTCTCAAAACTCTCTGCTTTGGTGTGTGTTGTTTCAAGTGTTTCTCACAGCTTTTGCTTGTGCATTCTCTTCGTCTACCACGCCATTATATAGCAGGCTACCCTCTTAACCCTTCTAACACTCTCTCTAAATCATATCACTCCTTTTTTTATTTCACACACATTTTTTTTAATTACACGTCTTTCTCCCTCCAGCCAGCTTCCATTCCTGACGTAGGACCTCTTCATTCAAAGCCCTTCCCCACTCAGATCTCGACACGTACACCCATCTCGTGCGGGATGAACAGACACCTGTCGGTCTCTTGCCACAGGTGTGAGTCAGATGACTGATAATTTGTCTGGAAGCTTGTTGACCATACATGGGTGAGTTCACATTTGGAGTTGCCAGTCCTTTGACAAAGGCACGCCCCCTCCTCCGCGTCGGCCTCCGCCTCATTAATTAATTAATTAATTGATATGACCTAAATACCACGGCTTATACAGTAGTGCAATTTGTGGTTATTTAAATAACAACTCAAGGGATAAGGTTTGTTCTTGCACTAAGTGAGCCACTTCATCAAACGGATGGCTGGGTCACCAACTTCCCCCATTTTGGCTTTGACTATCTCGAACTTTATATTTAATATTTAATATTTGGTACCATTATTAGCTCATATCACATGTTACGGCTATTAAATACATTAAACAGTATTATTTATTCTTCTTCATAAGATAAAATTATCTTATCAATAATTTACTTTTTGTCAATTGATTAAAAAATTAAAATTAAATTAAATTAAAAATTGGTTTTGATGTTGATGTCACTACAAATATATCCAACGGCTGAAAGCCCTTGCTTAGGGGGGAGTAAGGTGGAAGAGGCAGCAAACAATCGTGGCGAGGCTGGTCCAGCTGGACAGACTCTGAAATGCTAAAATTAACCATGGTTAACACGTCGACCGTGGTTCGGTTATGGGGAGAAGTGAACAACAAATCACGTGCAGGAGTAGTGCGAGTGGGACAAGCTCTTCATTTGCGGCGCCAGTTGCTACTTAGGGACTATGGATTTTGGACAGCCCAGGTTTTTAAGGCACTCGACCCACGTCCACCAAGCGCGCGTACGTTGACGGGAGTGTTAGCTTGTACAATCTGTGAGAGGAAGTATCTATCACGGCCTTGGAAGTGGCGTTGGCGCGGAAATTGATGAGGGAGCGCTCAGGTATTTTTTAGAGTATTTATTGGGGCTGCAAGTGGAGAAACGCACTGACGCGTAGATTAAGTTAGTTGACCAAGTTGTGTTAAGGAGGATCCGGAATGAATCTTGGGGCATGTCGGGCGGGAATCCAAGACCCATTACACATGCCCCGCCCTTTTTTTTTTTTTTTTAAATGAATATATTCTTCCTCCCAAGTATCTAATTATTCACTCAAATTGAGAATAACTATATATTTATATAATCATTCACACTTGAAAATCAAATAATTTTATAATAGGGTATTTTTAAAGCATATATTCTATGTTAAATAATTTTGTATTGTTTTCGAATAAATTTTTTTATTATAATTGTAATTTATTACAGCAAAAAAAAAATATTATTATTATCTAAATTCGACCTTCTACTGATCCGGTTATAATTTCATGATAATCAAATTAAGAAATGAACCATAAAGTATAATTATTTTAATTGAAAAAAATTTAAAAAAAAAATCATTAATTGGCTCTTAAGAAATGGTAAATAAAGTCAAAGTGATGTAATAACGTAGAAGGCAGATTCAATGACAATCTCAAATTAAATTCCAATGGCATCATTTGCAGAGAAGAAACGGCAAACCTCCCCCACCGCACCCCTGCCCCACTTGAGAAAGTTGGTACGAAAATGAGGCAAGTATCGATTCTAATTCTAGTGCCGAAAACATGTTTCTAAACGCGCATGTAAAAACAAATTAATTTGAATGACGTTTTCGTTGCTACGTGTTGCTAATTATTTCCATACAAAGTTTCTGATTAATAAATCTTCCTAATACCACAAACATGTCGGTAATTTATCTACGCTTACCAACATTAAGCCAAACTAATTATCTTTCATTATGGTTATGTCAAAAAAAAAAATTTATTTATTCAGACATGATTAATTAATCATCATCTACTGATGAACAAAATAATCCAATCCTATCAGAGTAATTAATGCTGATTAAATTTGAAAAATATTTTAAGAATTATAAATTAAAGATAACGAGAAATTGAAAAAGAAGAAGGGTTGAAATATCAGGAGAAGAGAAATTGGCGGTGTTGCAGGAGGGACATATGTGTGCGTGAGGGGGAAGTCAGTAAAGAACGTGAGTGGGGCCGGTAGGGCCCAGGGACTTAATAACCGAAGCTTTTGACGCGGTTTTGGTCTTCACTGCATTAATTCATCAATTTCACGCGGCCGTTTTTCTTTCTTTCCAGCAACCGCTTTCGTCTCGCCACGTGGACGCTACCTTGTCACTCTTGTGCAAAAATGACGTAACCCAGACTCAGCCGTGTGAAGTTTGTCACAGGAGCCATGTGTGTTTCACGTGATACTTGAAGGAGCTCCATTTCTATGGGCCCATCCTCACCTGCTCTATTTCACTTCACATGAAACTGAAATTGAATTCACGATTGATGCTCTGTTTTCAATTCTAGCTATAACGGTGGTTTTTTAATCTGTTGCATTTGCTAAAGCTGAGAACTTTAAATAATAATAAATTACAATTTTGGGTGACGAAATCTTTATTTTGTTTTGGACAAAATCTTGCTATGGTTGTCTAAAATCATGGGATTGCTGAATGTGTCGCATAAAATAAAACTATTGAAAATACGGTTATCTGGGTGTGAAAGAATGTGAGAGATTTCGTCTGGAGATGGAGAGAACAAAATTAGAAGCAAAGTAAGCGACTGCCCGGTTGGTGGTTTTGCTCAAATATGTGGGAGGGATGTGGCCACTATTCAAAATTTTGTTGGTGGAGATAAGGTAACATTGCGGCCACCTAAACGACGAACACACCAATAATTAGTATACAGAATCATTTGCCTCGGCCTAAGGTCAAAATGATTGGAACTTTTTTTTTTTTTTTTTCTGATTTTCGTTGCTTGTGCTGGCTCATTTGATGATGTTTCTGTGAATCTGTTTCAGGAACTAAATAATTTTGTGGGGGGAAAGCAATTGGATCTTGTCATTTTCACCCAGTGGTTTTATGTCATTATAAGCAAGATATTTCAATTGATTTGGTGGGAGAACTCGAGTACTCAACTTGAACCTTTACAAGACATCGCACATGCCATCCAGCTAATTGCTTGCTTGGTCTTTTTTTCTTACGCTTTCCAAGGAGGATGAGAGATGGATTTTGATTTCCTCCCCAAAAGTGCTTTTCTTCAAAGTTCTGCTAATCGATAGAATCTGCACTACTAGGCCTAGATTTAATACTACACCTATTAGTATCGAAATCGACTTCACTGTAAATACCAACTACATATACTTTTTCTGACTTTTTGGTCGAACCTACCAAAGTGGTATATGTTGCGTAAAAGTGAGCAGAGCCCATGAATTCTTTTCATATCTTTTCTTCTAAAAATAGCTCTGAACATCTTAATCATTTGAGCCTGATGGCATGGCAACATGGGATAGGTTAAGAGGTAGTAAAAGGTACTAATATGTGATCTTTTTTGGGAGCAATGTTAAATCAGTATAAATGCTCATACAGCAAGGCCACTTAACATCCTGTTTTTCTAATTTTAGAATGTTCAAGTACTCATCGCAGTGGTGGTGATGGGCGGTGACTAGTGACTGGTAAGACTTCATGGCAAGGATAGATTAGATAGTGTAGTAATTGGACGGTGGCTTGTGTGGTTTTATGTGGATTTGGACTCCGGTTCTGCCCTTTATACTTGGTGGAGCCACGCCACACCACACCACGGCAACACCAAACATTGTTAAAGTCTAGACCTTGAGTTGTTGGGCCAAAACCACACAAATTTCTTAGTAGAGAGTAATTAGCTTATCTTAATTATATGCTTATTACAATTATAAAATTTTTATGAATAATCTTTTAATAATTTTTTATTTTTGAAAATGTCTTCTAGAACAAATGAAAGCTCAATGGAATAGAGTGACACTCAGCTTTGTTAAGCTCATGATAGCCGAGTGAAGGTTCTATGAACCATGGTTGAAAATTCAATGAGAGAAAAGTTGCAATTAAACTTTTAGCCGCCCAAATGGACACTCCACCAGTTATGCATTTCATGCTATTGTACTTGTAGAACATAGAAAACTCATGGCTGCCAACCTCAATTCTCTCAACTCAAATATCCCCTTGATTATCTACATAAAATATTTTCGCTTGTTCTTATCTAATTAAATGTATAAACGTTTTAAATTATACCAAAGTATTGCTAATAACACAATTTTCAGATGAGAGAACCAAGATCCACCATCTAATTATAGATATTTAGATAAGAATGAAGCCAAAATCCATTATAATTTAGTCCAAAACGAGTGAAGCTGATTCGGCGTAATGATGAGAGGGTCGACAATAATGGGTAGCCTATCTGGGTAGCTCTACATGGAATCACAGTAACCTTGACAGATGGAAAGAGTTTTCTACGCGGTCATGAAAGTAAGAAATGTATTTGAAAATAACTCATTTAATAATTAAAATATTATTAAATATTACATGAGTTGTATTTTTTGCGAAAATTTAAAAGCAACTCTTAAAAAATGAATTAAAGCTAAAAATTTAAATATTATAACTCATTTAATAATTAAAATACTATTAAATATTATCAATTTTTAATATTAAATACCTATAAATTATTTATGAAAAAAAATTATAACATCTAAAATTTTAGATCCAGATCAAAATTTAAAGCACATCCCAAACTATATTTTTACAAATTTTTTAAAAAACTGGCATTCATGCATCAAGGGTCTGTTCAATTGAGTCAAGTAGGTTCATCAATTGCCACGGGCTCAAAATATCAAATGTAATGCTCACAGATGGGTGACGGTCAAGGTGGAACTATGACTCCAAAACTTTTCTTTTTCTTCTTAAAGATCAATTAATGTCAGCAAATCAGATTATGCCGACAGTTGTATATACTGAAACTTGACTGAGATTTTGCTTCCCTTGACGAGAAAGACTTTGCCAACCTCGTTTTTTTTGTAACACTTTACAATCTATTTCGAACCTCCCTCCGAGTATTGCAAAACTTGTTCATTGAATTTTGTGGGGCACAAGCACTAATGGCAATGGGCCAGATGTTAAGCTTTTGTCGTTTGGGACGAAGTTGAAAGCAACTCAACTCTGTTTATCATGTTTGAAGACTTGTTGAAGAGTGGTGTGCAACAACAGGCACGTTTTTGCAAATACAGCATTTGAAGGTTGTTTTCATGGAAGTCTCAAATACATGCATGATACGCACTCCGTCAAAGATCTCAATTGAATTTCACACGACACTGCAAGAGATGCTAGATTGATCATTTCTTCTTTTCATTATTTTCCCATGGGAGGGATATCTTCTTTAGAATGTCTCTTGCGTAAGGAAATGCAACAAGAAAGACTAAATCTCAGCCTTTTATCAATGAAATCAGTTCCACTTCGATCGAGTCAAAGGATATATCACACAACTAACCGACTTAAAGACATTCAATGTATATACAGTACCCCATTAGTCGAACAGACAGATGCACTCACATAATACAAAAATTGATTAATTGGGGTTCTGTCATTTGTTAAGTCTGCTACTATTGACCCTATTTCTATAACTATCCAGAACTGCATCTGGAGCTACCCATATATATTTGCCGATAGACAGTCTATCCCATTATATTAGTTACCATATCTTCGACTTAGAACCAGGAAATAATTCATCAAAAACATCACAACAAATATAAGCAAATGAAACTCTAACACTCCTGATTGTGATTGGCTGTCACATATTCATACACAATGTGATCTAATGGTGCCCTAGAAAACAGCAAAAAAGCATGGAGAAAAACGCCTAAACATATATTTTTCCTCAACTAAGGAGAAGCTAATTGCAGTTGAAAAATGAATTGAACGAGTATCCGGATATACATAAAACCGCAAAACGCATCTTCTAAATTTCTGCCAGCTCAAAAATCACCTTCACAGAAATGGCTTCCTAAAGCCACGGATACAGTAGTCTCACCCCTGTTCACTGTATGGAAATGCGAGGATGCTCGCCAACCCAATACAGCTAGGGGGACACATCATTTAACTTCCAAAACTAAACTAAGCTCCACACACACTCTAAATAAATTTTTTTTTAAAAAAAAAAAAAAACCTCCGGCCACAAGCACACTTAAGCAGAGGTAGAGTACTGACTTTTAAGGTGAACTCCACTACANTTAACTTCCAAAACTAAACTAAGCTCCACACACACTCTAAATAAATTTTTTTTTAAAAAAAAAAAAAAAACCTCCGGCCACAAGCACACTTAAGCAGAGGTAGAGTACTGACTTTTAAGGTGAACTCCACTACAATATGAAGTCCAAATATCGATGATTGTAGTGCCTCCTGTTGAACTCCAACAAACTGCCGTAAGTACGATCAGCAACACCTACGTATAAAGCTTCCGTATCCGGGCTAAAGGCTACTCCAGCAATCTCCCCAAAGAGATCAATCTCCTGGCATTTGACATATCCTGACCCTGTCTCAAAGACGTGAACAAAGTCTGCTGGCTCAGCCATAGCCAGAAACCGGCCATCAGAGGTGAACTTCAGGGCTCTAATGGCCCCCATATTTCCCTTCAAAACAGCCAGGGACTGCGACATGTTTCTTATGTCCCAGAGCCTGCAAGTAGTGTCTTGGTTCCCAGTAGCCAAAACCCTACCGTCTGGGTGCCAAGCTGAAGCAAATGAGTAGTCCAGGTGCCCTTTAAGCTTCCCGGTGACTTTCCCAGACTGAGCATCAGCTATCAAGCATTCTGTGCTGTCCCCAAGGATTGCAAGCAACTTACCATCTGGACTAACAGAGGTATTCTGGAAGCAAATCAAGAAATTCTCATTAGCATGACAGATATGTTGCTGAGTCTAGATCCGACTTTTAATGCTTGTTTCTGAAGAGAGGCACTCACATTCACAGACCAGTCGAATGAGAAGTGGTTAAGGCAAGCAAAATTTACAGCATCAAATATTCTAACTCGGGCATCATTGTTTGCTGTTATTACCCTCGTTGCGCCACTACAAAATAAAGATTCAAAAAAGAGATTCAATCAGTCTCCTTCCAGAAGACCCAATTTTCTTTAAATTAAGTACACTAAAAGTTTAATTACCTGGGACTACGAAAGACGTCCACAGCATTGGTGATGGCATTGTCATCAGTCGTCAATTTTGTGCTGAATGTAACCCCAGGTTGATTTAAATACTATTTGAAGCAAAAAAAAATAAAAAATAAAAAAGTAATCAATGAGAAAACTGAATACAACAAATGTTTTACTCGATATTGAACCTAAGTTTGCATGTTCTTACCTTGCAAATAAGCTCCCCCTGAAAACCACCAGCCACCAACATATTCTCTTTCACCGCCATGGTACTTATTTGCACTCGATTAAGAGGCTGAGCCAATAGTCCATGGCGTTTCTGTAAACCATACCAAATATCAATTTAAACCATTTTGTACTGTCAATAAGCAGGCACAAGTCCTATTCAGTCTTGATCAACCAAGAAGCCACTTACCATCATGGGAAAAATTGGCTTTGCCACATTGAGCACTTCTTTGCCCTTTCGGAGCAGAGGAGACCAATGCATTACTGAATAATTTTGCATAAGATACACATCATGCTTTGATGTTGCCCATAACAAATTCCTCAACTGCAAATGGAGGAACAAACAGTTGACAGACACATCAATAAGTGTATTAATCAGTGTTACAGAGAGAGAGAGATTAAATATACTGGAATCCAAATGGTAGTAAAATGAGCCATCTAAACTATGTAGCCTAGTATATATATTACAAATAAGGCCAAGACTTTCTTGCTTCATTAGGTAGATTAATTATGGACTCTGGCAGACTATACCAGTCAACGGAGACGCGCAGGCCAGACGTTCAAGCATCAGAAATTAGAAACTGAATGAATTTAATTGCAAACAATAATTACAGTGCGGCAGTGGCTGCCACGCAGGATGACTACTTGTTCGCTGGATATAGTTGAGTAATTATTTGTTAAGACCTCTTTTTAATCAAAAAAGACTAATCACTTTCAAATTCTATGGTTAATAAAAATAAACAACTTTGACATAAATTACAATCACAAATATAAATACATCAACACTATCCATTGCAGTCAAAATAATAATGTCATATAAATGCATAATTTAAAATTCATACATAATAAATAAGAACAAGTAATTATGCAACTCCTATTGCATCCAATAAATAAGAATCCAGCATCTAAAAGAAATGCAGAAGTCTAAATCAGCCCACACGAGCAGGACACATCTACACTAAAACTACAGGAATTGCTACAAAGGTCTCTAAAATACTCAAATATTTCCTATCATACCATATAAACAAAGTATCCTTATGGCGCCAGCTGCTCAGATATAACTCCACCATGCTTTATAGGCTGAAATAAGAGAAAGATTGCAGTCCTAAATGCAACAGAGGGTTAATCCATATAATTACAGTTAACAGGCAATTAGAAGCAACAGGTTCAGACATGCCATCACCATGCAAAGATAAAATCGCACCATACAAAGATTTTAGAGCAACCATTCACATTTCATAAGATAATAGACAACATAATTGGCAACAACAAGCAGCACAAAATACTTATGGCAGACATGACTAGAGGGTCCTAAAATTAAGAGGTATAAAGCATATAAAATTGAAATAAAACATAGGGCCCACAGTCAAGCCCTCGCCCAGGTAAAAAATCACCCTCTTATGATTATTTTAACTAGCCTTGAAATCACAAAAATTTCAAAGATCATACAACTAGGGAAAATTTTCACTGATCAATCCTTGTTATAAAACACACTTGACAAGTCATAATAAATTTTAAATAGTATTAGCACAATAAGGGTCCAGTGAAATAGGGTATGAAATGTGCAAGCATGCGCATGTAGTATCTTTGGTATCAGGAGCTGTAGAAATTCTCTGAGAAGATTATTGTACATTATCCAATTTCATAGCATCTCATAGGTGTTTCAACATTAACAAGAGTGGCTACGATCATGAAAATGCCGAGCCATACACAGTCATGATGCAATGATACCTGTAATCTGGCATTAACTCATTTGTGCGTTCAAAAATTATGCCTTCAGAAATATTTGGTCATCAAATTTTAATTCAAATTGTGAATTGTTAGCAACTGAATGTATAAAGTAAGCATCCTCCATAAAATCTGCACAAAAGGATCGTGTGAATATAAACCCCAACCAACTTGATTGCTTCATTGGGGAGTTTCCTTTAGCATATATCAAAAAAAATTAAGACCAAAAAAGGGTAGGCAGAGTCCCCCATTTACAAGGGTTTAAAGAAAAGTTCTTGAGAAAACCTAGGACTGAACTTTAAAATCCGAAGGAAAAAATTTCCCAAAAAAATATTTTTTATGGAATATTTCTATTTTGACCTCAGATGAAAAATAGTTCGAGATTCCTGGCACCAAAAAACATAAAAAGGGCAGGCTTTGTATTTTTCAAGCACCAGAAAATTTAGGATAAAGTGAGAACTTAAGTCAAGAATAGATTGTATCACCCGCTTGCAGATCAGCACAAAGGAGTAAAGATGGCCTCACTGGACCATTTTTTAGTCTGAAGCAATTCTTCAAAACTTAAATTAGCTGTAGGTAAAGTTAATTAAATCTCTGAGCATATAGGATATTCATTGAAACCTAATATGAAAGCAAGCTCCATACCTTCTAATGAATGGTCGAGGCACAAAGCTAGAATCATAAATGACAATTTTCCATAAAGAATAACAACATATTCACAAAACCTGCAAAACTTATAAAGTCTAATATGATATGCATATGACATGAGTTGAAAAAAATTACAAAAGATGGACTACTACTGACAACCCCAGAAACCGAAATTCTTAAGGATAACTAAGGGTTTATGCAGTGGATGCGATTTATCAGTTTATGCAGGGCAACATTGAAATATTGCTATGGAGATCAGTAAAAGGAATTGTTACAACTAAGAAATCAGAAGCACACCGGTAGCATGAATTTTAACTAGTGTGCCAGAAATGTTGACCCATATGAAAAATAATCAAAAAATCGAAATTAGAGAAATGGAATGTTTGAGCCCTAAACTCATTCAGAAACTATCATGCTAAAAGGCTGAACAATCAAATAGAGGTAAAAGAAGGCCAAAGTCTCTACCTGAAAATGTACAATTGTTGATTTGACAAGCCTTGTGTTGAACTGGAAGTCATAGAAAGTCTTTCCTTTCTCTACTTCCAAGCACTCCTGTGACGAGAACACGTTTAGCAACAATTCTAAAAGAGACGGTGTTCCAAGTTCCATCACAATCGTTTCGGATATTGAGATTCTTTATGACAAAACCAACTCACAATACTTCAACAGAAAGATTAACCAAAAAAAAAAAAAAAACAAGGGAGAGACAAACTACCTTCAAAATCTCTTCACGGGAGCGAGAGAGATTCTCGTAGTTCTTGTACTGCTTCAATCTCGTCTCACGGTACCTCTCTCTGGTAAAATTAAGCCTCTCCCAAGGTATTCCTTGTATATCTTTTCCATTTCTCGCCTCTGACGCAGACGTATCAGTCTTTGGCGTACTCTGTGTAGCCCAAAACCCATAAATCATCAACCACACTGATTCTATCCCAAAATTTCACATAAAAATCTCATGATATAAATAAAGCTATACCATTTCAAAGTCATCTTCGATGTCAGAGTCTTCTAAGGCCTCGGAATTGCTTTTTCGGGGAGACTCGACATCACTAAAAGGATCATCATCAAACTCAGCAGCGTCGTAGTAATCGTCGACGACGTAATCGAGATCGTCGTTGTTAAAGTTAAATTGTTCCATCTTCCTACAATCAACTAATTTTGATCAGTTAAATGATAATTTATATTTAAAATTCAAAGAGCTAAAGAAAACTGTGGTAAACCTCTAAATAAAAACACTACAAAAATAATTAAATAATTAAATTATAAACAAATAATTAAAGAATCAAACGGGAAAAACGGAAACAGAAAAAAAAAATAAATGTGGTAATTAATAAATGAAAAAATAAAAAAAAATAAATAAATAACAGATAGTTTCTTAAAAATTAATGGAACTTCAAAGGAATTATTACGTACACAGAAAACAAGAAAAAAAAATCGATTCAAAATGGAATAACAAATGAAAAGAAGTGAAGATTCATGAAAATATTCTAAATAACTCTGATATAAACATGCAACTAATACTGTCAAACAATCTAGCATATTGATTCATAAACGACAAAAAAAAAAAAAAAAAACACTAGCGTAGGAGNAAACCAAAAAAAAAAAAAAAAAAAAAAAAAAAAACACTAGCGTAGGAGAATGAAAAATACCTCCGAATCTCGGTAAGAGTGACCGATCACAAGGACAAAGTGATGTTCGGGTAGAGAGAGCAATAAAAACGCAGAAACAGAGCCAACAGTAACGGATTTTCTAGTAAATCTTCCCGGCAAATTGGCAGAAAAGGTGTTTGAGTGCAGTAGCGTAACGGACGTTTCGATTTGTTCAAGACAGGGGTCTTCGGTTTGGTAGGGAAAAAGGAGAATTATGCGTTTCGTAGAGAATAACCAAGGCTTCGTCCAAACAGCAACAAGCGATGAAGCTCTAATTCGTACTTATAATGGTGCATGCGGGACTGAGGGGGTCCAAACTCCAAAGAGTGTGAAACGTGGGGCCCACCGGACTAGCTAGGTCCCACGAATGGAACGTCCGTTATGAAGGGGAACAAAAATAGAATCCGTGTGCCTGTGGGGTCTACACTCAACCGCCTCAATTTAACCGGGAACTGCTAGTCGACAATCTTTAAGGGGTTGGTTTTTGTGAAGTTTTTTTACCGGATGAGGTGGCAATTTACCCTTAATTTATAAGGTATGAATTTACCAGAACACCATGTGTTATTTGGATCCATTTTTTCATTTTTTGCTTTTGACGCAATTATTCGTTATTCTATTTTTATTCTCTATTATATTTTCTTAAATTAAGCCATAAGTGTTTAATTTCTATACATTAATGTCTTTCCTTATATATGTAATGGGACAACTAAGGAAGAAAATCTTGTGATTAAGCAAAGGATTTTACCCTTTTTGAGAATTTTAAAAAGATAGCATCTATGTTCAGAATAAAAGTATATTCTAAATTGAATACAAGAGAGATTTTTCCTGTGATTTGAATTAATAACAAAATGGTCAAATTTATATGAAGAATTTGAAATTCAAAGAAATTATCAAAACAATAAAACATATATAAAAAACAAGAATAAACTATGATGTCATTTTATCAAAGGACATTTCTGTGAAATCGCATTCCTAGCCGTGATTTTGGAGGTAAGAATCACCTTGGTACAATTCGACGGCTCGGTTAACTCGTTGGAGGACCGGCAAAATCGAAAGAGATTGGATCTGACACCTGTCAGCACGCGGATCCACTTGGTTCAGCCAAATTAAATGAATAAAAAAATACAATTATAAAAATTTAAGAGATGGGGCAGCTCCAGCTTCAAAACTATACAGTCCACCACCAACGATTCCGTGAGTCCACGTGTTTGGCTCAGAGCAAGAATTAAGAAGCATGTCAAACTCTGCTTCCACCACGTGGCTCACCGCAGCTGACGGGTCCTTCTGGCACATGTGCATCGATTTTCCCGTATTTAACGGCGTTAAAAGGCTGTTAAGTTTAACCATGGTTAGTTGAATGAATAAAAATATTGGTTTGGTTGGTGAAAGGTTATCATCTACTCTAGCGCTGTGGGTTTTGGGTCGGTTAAGCGGGGACCCATGGGAGGCCCACAACTGAGTTTTGGTTCGTATAGGTTGTTTGTTTTTTATTTTATGAGGGTCCCATTCTAGGTTTGCGCTTTCAATTAGTTCTTATCAGGACGGAGCGAGTTTTAGTCCATTTGACGAGCACGTTCCTTCCTAATCCTTTCTTTAAATTTTAATTTCTAAGCAATAAGGCACTTGCCGTGGCTTGACAAGTAAGCCAATCATCTTCCTCCAACCAAAGCACCATTTGCCAAGTGCCTTCCATCCTCTTCCACTCTGATATGGTGTTCGGTTGGGTTAACAGTCTTACGAAAGGCAAGAATTCATTTTAGTTTGTTTGGTTTGGGTAAAAATTGAAGGAAAATGGACTCTGAATAATCATCCAATTTTCCCCAAAAATTGGACTAAATTTTCTTCCAAGTTTCCTTAACTTACTTTATATTTTAATACTAAAATTGTCAATTTATAAGATAATTTAATGAATAAATAAAAAAATAATTACAAATAACTATTTTTTATAAGATAATTTGGTTGGGTTATCATTTTCTCACTGAAGATGTTCTCCAATAAACGGTGGCGTCATGGTCCGCGTGTTCTCCTCACCATCGGCATAATGAAGGCCGAGTGGGCAACCTAACATTACCCCTAGGTTTCTTCAGCATTGGATGCACTGTTTTACTTCAATTATGCAAGCATATAGTCTATCAATTTATAGATTCAGCTTTGTTGAGTGGCATTTGTTTTGTTTTCATATAGTTAAAGTCCTTGCTCTGGTGCACTCACAATCATGGAGGCAAAACCTGTAACAAGCTCGCTCACTCTAATGGATAGATACCTGTTAGCTTTTGTCTTTACGAAACAGAGCACATTTAGATAGAACAAATTAGTACAGTGGGACAATATTTACTAGTTGATATCGGACAAGTAGTGGTTGGGCAATGCCATCTGGAATCAAGTTTCCATCAAATGCGTACATGACATGTCACGAGATGGCTCATTGGCTAATAGTTTCGTTTCGTGTCCATAATTTCTGCGACTTAATACAACCATGTTTCTTATTTCATTATACCTAGATAGCAAATAGAAGATAATACTCTATATCGATAATGTCCCCTGGCATAAAATTGAATGATTAATCAATTTATATTAAAAAAATCTATGAAGACATAGGACACATGTTTCGCAAGATTAATCAAAATACATATTACCGGACAACTTAATATAATTTTTTATCATGCTGAGAATATATTCTTCTATTATGCACAAATGAAATTAAAGAAAAGTGGGCACGATAAAAAAAAAAAAAAAAAAAAGGACAAAAGGTTAAAAAATTAACCATCCATCCAATAAAATTATATTTGATATGACCCATACNAAATGAAATTAAAGAAAAGTGGGCACGATAAAAAAAAAAAAAAAAAAGGACAAAAGGTTAAAAAATTAACCATCCATCCAATAAAATTATATTTGATATGACCCATACTATGATTCTCTAGATTTTTCCAATATAAAACATTGTAATACAATGACTAGTACTGAGATAATTTTACATCTAACCTCTATTAACATGATGTTGATTCTAGTCCTAAAACTTTGTCTTGTATGGCTAGAAAAGCATTTTAGATTCCAACGTCGCGCCATCTTTATTTTATTCTAATAATTAGGGATAAGAAAAGAGGGCAATTCTTTTTATAATTTTTTGATTTTGAAGAGTAGATTATCATAAAGCAAGACATGTTGTAATCAGGTTTAAAAGACTTGATTGATTAATATTAATATTTTAACCAAAATGTGCCACTTTATCAAACCGATACATGCAATGAATGGAGAGGGCTAAAGCACCAAAAGCCCTAGTGCCGAACCCACCACCAAAGCAATTGATGTAAAACTCTTATCAATAAAGTTCATGATTACCGTCAGCAAAGTGGTTTAGGATTGAAGCCAACTGCAAGTATAATAATCTTAAAAATCCAACTTTCTGGAGATTTCCACCTAGTAATTATCGATGGCCTAGCACAAGCTAAAGGACAATTTATCATGATCCTGAAGAAGGGTTGTAATTAATATATAATCACAAGGCTCAAGCTTAGGGTTTTTTCATTAATACTCAAGTGAAAGCGTAAGCAAGTTTCCAAGTACTGTAGAAATAGCCACTGTGAAGCGGCAAGTACAGCTAGTCTCTTGTCCATGTTTACCGTTGTAAACTGGCAATAATTGATCAGAATTACAGAGAATCAAATGCAGGGAGAGGGAGAGGCAACTAGCTGGAACAAGTAAAAGAGGAGTACTGCAGAGTGTTGAATGCGTGAAACAATTCATATTCATGGAATAGAATCCACCTTCATTTCCAAGTAATCTTCAGATGCTTGGTCCTTTCCTTCTGACCTAATCAACTTTCATCTGCATAAGAATATTTTACACAAGGGTCTTTATTGTTCGATTTTGAAGTTATTATCGAGTAGAATATAATTGAGGTAGAAGAGAAGAGAGATTGTAATTATAATACGCATCAATTATAAAATTTACACAAGGGTCTCTATATACAATATACAATCATGAAAAACTGACTACTGTATATATAATTTGTAAATCAATGGGCATATAAAGAGACAAAAATAATTGAGGAGTAGTCTTAAAATGATCTTATATATTATTATATTTTGCTTTATTTTAATCAGAAAATTATAAATAAGTGCATACGTTTGTTTGACTTTTTTACATATATACTTTTGATGAAACATCAATTTAACTCGAACACAAATGACAATAAAGGTGGGGGGAATGAATGATAAAGGACCTAAAAAGCAGATTCTCGAATGCGACTGATATATGATTATAAGAATACCAGCAAAATCATGGATGGACGTATTCAACAAACCAAGTTATTTTTATCTATTGGGTTCAGCTCACAGCCAACTTTACTGAAACACCATTGGCTGTGTACAGTTGGAGCTCATGCTCTGGTCTTTTCATGCGTTTATGGACCCATTTGGGTTTGTATGCAACGAATGTATCAAGTTTTTCTCACATATAACGCGTAGTTTTCAGCTCATTCAAGAATAATGAAAATAAAACATTATTTGAAGAATATGATAAATATTAACCATCATAAAACAAGATATTTTGTCACAAAAATATCTTAGAGTGAGGCTTTTCTTTTCAAGGACGATGGCTATAGAGCTTGATAGCAATCGGACCCTTTCGAGACAAGTTTCTCTCGTTGTCACTTGAGAAAGCCCTAATTGGAAAAGCAAAATATCTTTCCATGTTACCGTTGAATTTGACATCCAAACTACCTTTAATTTATCTAATCACCAAGTCATCAATCATCATGATCCCTCATGACTAAGAATTTTCAGAATTTGGAGCTCTCCGTTGGATCATTTCTTTAAATAAAATGATAACTCCAAAGAATGGCCTTGAGCACCATGCAGCCATAATCACTTCCAAGCAGAGCCATTTAGCATATAATTGACTACAGCAAACAATTATAAACGCAAATGTTTAATTGAATAACTCGTTGCATTTGTCGTCCCTGTTCCTGTCACTGCCCAGTGTCCAATCTCTTGGCTGGAATCAACAATGCGATTGCAGGAATAAGAGTTTCGACAAGACATCCTTTTCGTTACCTAAAGAATTATTTTCCAGCAAGATATTATCTTTGGAAAAGAAAATCTTAAATTCCAAAAAAGTACCATAAGATATCATTCAAGTGAAAGCAACGTTATTGTTATCAATTCCTTGGGCAAATGGATGACCAGAACAAGTGATATACAAGTACAAGCCAATTCAATTGGGTTCAGAAAATTAGGGTTTTGCTTTGGATAATAATAACCTTATCCAACTTCAATGAAATCTATCTATGAACAAATTTCTTATTGGAAATTGGGTTGATTATAAAGACGCAACCACAAAATAATAATAATAATAATAATAGCAATGAACAAATAGCGAGTCTGCTTAACAAACCTCCAAGTCCAAGGTGAAGAAATAATAAAATATGATGAGATGGGGGAGGAGTTAACTCATGAGAAAGCCTATCCATTAACCCACCAATCTTTTTTGGTTTATTCAAAGTCTTAGATATGGCTATTTTAATTGATTATAATATTGAAGATTGAAGATTACTTGACCCGATTTTTTGAATTTTTAATGACCGACCAAACCATAATATAGGGTTTGAGTGTGGAAACAATTCCAATAAATGGGAGACAGTTTGCTTGTACCGATAGCATTAGTTTAATTCATTTTATAGAACAATTAAATTACGATTTGTTGCAAGATTGCATCATCAACGAAATTAACTAGTCGGCAGTGATTTAATTAATATGTGCTCCTTCCTAACAGTCAAGTCTTCAGGTGATGAAAAAACCCTAGTTAGGTTGAGGTTTTTGCCTATGGCGGCGTGCATGAGATCATGAGAGTACGTGGTTTCATTTGTTAAATTTGATCTTTACTCCTCCGTTCAACACTCGGCCTTTGGGCTTCTCGTCATAGGAGAGCATTTCCCCGTTCAAACGTGGTGGGCTCATCGGTGTGGGTGGGTCGGTGGGTGGATGTCTAACAAATTGGAACAAGCTAAGACTTAAATTAAGACAAAACCTTTTATTTGGTTTATTGAATTTCATTTTAGATCTCCGATTAGCCTTTAAAGTTGATGCATCAAAAGATCAAATATAAATGATTTCTTAATATTAAATAGAAAATCATTTAAAGGTAATATGTGTGAAGTGATTATTAGACTAAACCAAATTAAAAAATTTGATATTTAAATGCTGGAATAAACTTAAAAAAAAAAAAAAATTGGGAAGACTTTTAAGTGGACTATTACAATAAAGTTCAATGGCCCATACAATTGAAATCCTCAGCCCAAACACTTGAAGAGCTAAACATGGGCTCTAAATCCCTATTCAACCAAGATAAAGTTGAACAAATCCAACTTTTGAAAACTTTTTTTGTGACTCTCATTTTCTAAATTATAGAAAATGTTTCTTAATTTTATCATTGAATTAATGGGATTTTTTTATTATTTTTTAACTCGTCTAACTTTTAGAATGAGACAATGGGATAAAGTCGTAAAAGTTGATTACTATTAATTTGAAAAATGTACAAAATGACGGAAAAATCCTATTCTATTTCCTCGAGGTTACTATTTATAGACAATTGAGAAATAATTTTACTGGTTAAATACACGTCAGTATTTATGTTGACCTGGACCAATCATCTTCAATCATATATGCTCACAAGATTGAAGATGAGCGTCACGTGAAACGGTCTTTTAAGAAAAAAGACTGTTCGTAGTCTAAATTATGAGCTGAGCATGGTCAAAATTCAAATGGCTTAATCGATCAGTCACTGAAAAATGATCAGCCAACCTTGACAAAATTTGAAAAGCTAATTAATAAACAAATTAAATTATATTCCAAATTTTTAATCATATTTAATACATTAAATTACTACTTTCCCATAAAATTTAAATTAACAAACGTTAATTCAACATTAATTTTTTCATTCAATTCATAAAATAATATACTTTATTAATTCGTCTAAGAAATAAGGATATATTCCGTTCGAGGAAAAGAAAATGGAAAAGAAAGGAAAAGTTTCGGTGAAAAAAAAAGGATAAAAAGTTTTTTTGTTTGGTTGTACAATGGAATAAAAGAAAGAAAGGAATCATTTACAAATGGGACAATATCAAATAGTACCCTTGTGTTTTGACCTAATCTCAAGTAGAAAG
>JANLJB010002112.1:0-11287 GCA_026212285.1 Bursera cuneata | reverse complement strand
GACCCCCATGTTTTCCAATTCTGGGGGTGTTTATGTTACTTTATTAATAACAGGGGTGAGATTGTTACTTAGACCAAACGTTGGGGGTGTCTATGTATTTACCCCGATTAATAAAATAAATATGTTATTTCGAGTCCATGCGGAATTACTTACTACTTATTGGCTTGTAATTGCATCTTATTATGATCAACCCTTTGGATTCCATAAACCATGCATTCCAATTGCGAGGCAAAATTTCTTCGAATATATCGTTAAATTCATTCAATATAAGCAAAACTTAGATTGAGAAGAATATGGTTAATGCATGGGTTCTATTTTTGTTTTTAATTGGTAAGTACTCTTTTACCTTTGAAAATCATATTGTTATCTCATAGGAGTCAATCACACCTATGATATAAATGTTATAATTAATATGACAATTAATTACGAGTATATATTAAATAATCAGTTAATATAACAACAATATTAAATAAACAATTAAAATAAAACACATTATTAAATGAACAATTTAATAGCTAAACATTAATAAAACAACTTAATTAATAAGTGTTTTAATTAATAACATACTCCAATTCGTATATCTCCTTTCTTTCCCTTATAAAATTGTTGTATCATGAAAAATAGACATTAAGTCCAAAATCATTTCTATATCATTGCCATTAAGTCATATAATTAAGCCCAAACCGTTTATGATATATCATTGCCATTAAGTCATATAATTAAGCCCAAACCGTTTATGATATAATTACCATTAAGTCATGTAATTAAGCCTAAAACATTACACAAGAATTAAAACGCAAAAACGTTTCTCCAATTAAACCAACAAACTTTATCAATTGGCCTCTTTAATTCATGATTTTAATTGGGAAAATAACAAAACCAAACCCATTATATCAGTAGATTTTCAGTCTGTCATTCAAATTCAAAGCCCAACGACTCGCAAGAGAGAGTCTCTATACTATACATTTTTCCATTAAAAATGTGTAACTATATATAAGCAAACTTGATTTTTTATACTTTTCTCGTTTGGAATAAGTTATTTTTCCTTAAAATTTTCATCTCATTGATGCACTTTAGGCAACAATTTTTCATTTTCTCGTTCATCATTTTGGGCATATAAAGTATACTATTTTAAACTTCTCATGGATGATAATTCAAATCCATCGAGATAATATAATAATATGAAGTGGGTTTCACTCAAATTTAAGGCCCAAAATAGCTACCTAATTATATTAAAAACATAATTTTTCAATAATAAATACAACAATTGCTTTAGTTTTGCTCATATCAATGACATATTTTTATGCAGGTCTTTTAAAAAAGGGCATGCATTTTTATATGTTAATTAATTTAAATGAGTTGTTATATATGATTCGTTATCATTTTATGAATAATGATTGGGATACAAAGACAATATACAAAATAATGTGGGATCATTAATTTTATATCATATTAGTTATTAATTTTTCTTTTTTGTATACAAAGTTTATATGTATACTATTATTCTTATTTTATTTAATTATTCATGTACATTAATTTAATACAAAACTCTAACTCTGCTTCATGTTTTCTTTTATTTCTTAAAAAAAAAAAAAAAAAACTAATACCATCATTTTAATAATAGTATATGTTGAGGTTTTAGAAGTGGATACAAAGAAAATATACGAACCCAAAATTTTACTTTTTAATACATGTTAAATGAAAGAATTTAAGTATAAGATTATATAAATTTTAAATAGTATAAAAAGTTAATATTTAAACTAAACAACCTTTAAATTTTACCTTTTTATCAATAAAAAACTTCACCAATGTAATAAGGTATAACTCAATTATTACTAAATTGAAGTTCATAAGAGTAGTTTTCATTTATATCTTAAAAACATATATTAAGATATCAGATATACGTGTTCTTATTGTTTCAATAATTAATTTATTTTAAAAATTAATTTTTTGTTAAAAATTCAGTAAATAAATAATAAAATAGTTAATTTAATACAATTCCCAATGTTAACTAATGATTTAAATGTTAAACGTTCATATTTTTTGAGGTTTTAGGACAAAAGTTAATATTACCTAATTAAAACCTATAAATTGACCTCTCACAAATCTATGGTTATTTTCTTAAATTTTATAAAATAAAAAATTAAAATAAAATTGTTTCTAATATGCAGTGGACTTTTAGTAATTTTTCAAACTTAAGGGGGTTGAAAGGTTCTCTGACAATAACGCCCTTAAATAGACTCAATAGATTACATAATAGAGGGATGTTAGTGTTAATATACAATAATAATGGGTTTATAAGTAATTAGCAAAACCAAGCGTGTCAAATCTCCCGGCTGTGTGGTTTGTTCAAGCCTCGGAATCACAACCCACAGTCGCGTGGTAAATACAAGTAATGGGCATATGGGTAATTTCAACAGAAGACCCATTAAAATATAATTAAGAAAACAAAAAAAAGTCCAGGCTGGACAAGTACAAGCCACAGAAGCACACCACGTACCGACGTAGCAAGTACAACAAGGCGGTATAATAGTCTAAAATCATCACAAATTTCTATGCAAATCTCTCTCCCTTGAAAGTCGAAACTCTCCAGAATATCTCTGCAACTTCGACAAAACTCTGGTGAGTTCTTCCAAATCCACTCAGAATCTTGATCTTTGCTTATCCGCAATTCAAACTGCTTTCTGGTTTATCTTTGTTTGTTGGCTTCTCTCGTTGTTTATTGCTCTGAATGTGACGATGAAATCGTAGTTGTGTCTTGTTGGGGTGAGTGTTTTTGTGGTCTTTCTTGGGAAAGATGTGTTGTTTTTTGGTCGCAACGAACATGATTTCATCNTGGGTTGTGACTGATTTGTTTTTGTTTTGTTGTCTTTGTTTTCTTTATTGTGGTTGACCTTTCTTTGAAGAAGAGAAGGGATCTTTTATGTGGGCATCTGCTTTGTGGTTGATTTTAGAAAATGAAGAAAGACTTTGCATATATTAGGGGACACAGAAACAATAACCACTAACTACTTTTGCATTATGTGGGCTGTTAATTTAACTAAGTATAGACGCATAGGAAATGCAGTGGATTACTAGGTTTCAGTGTAATTGATCTCATTATACATGTTTATTAGATAGAGTTTGATTTTTAAAATTTATTTATTTATTTACTTGGTGTAANTCTTTAATCTCGTTAGAAGAGGCTAAATATGTAAGAGAATGATGATTTCAGCAGTTTCATGTACTCTGACACTAGTTGTTAATCTAATGCCTAATTGATTGAATTTATGTATTTTTTTATCGGTATCAACATTTAGTTTGAGAGGATTCTGTTTATTTTCTTCTGATTAAGATTTTATATGATTACTTGTTTTCTGAATTTTGCTAAAATTTATATGATTGCTTAGGAATCTGGAAACTACTTTTTGAAGTGAATAGAAAAGGCAAGTTTTGTTATCTGTGGTGACAATTTAACTTCCAAAATGCCAAAGGATAAAAGAGTTCAATCTTTGTCTTTAGATCGGTCTAGGGCATCTCCTTACCCGTGCAGTTCTAGTTCCAGGGATTCCAAACACTACAAAACTGAAATCCCATCGGGATCAATTGAGAATACAAGAGAGTGGGACGATGTTAGGTGCCCAATCTGCATGGAACACCCCCACAATGCTGTTCTTTTGCAATGTTCTTCTTCTGAGAAGGGCTGTCGACCTTTCATGTGCAATACAAGCTACCGTCACTCGAATTGCTTTGACCAGTTCCGTAAGACATCAGTCCCAACTCTATCAACAGAAATCCCTCAGGAAAGCCTCCCAACAAGCTTTAACCCTACCTTAATAGGGGACGAAGCATCAAGACATGTGCAATGCAGGCATGATGTGAAACTTTTGCAGCCAAAGCTCATGTGCCCACTTTGTAGGGGAGAGATCTTTGGTTATAGTGTAGAAGGGGCTGCCCGTCAGTCCATGAATTTGAAAGTGCGTAGTTGTTCCAGTGAGAATTGTGATTTTAGTGGGACTTATTCAGAACTGAGGAAGCATGCTAGATCGGATCACCCTTCTGTGAGACCAGCAGAGGTGGACCCTGAACGACAGCATGATTGGAGGAGGTTGGAAAACATAAGAGGCTTTACAGACGTTCTTAGCATTATGCAACCGATGATAGGGGAAGACAACGGCGAAGACTTTTTGTCAGATGCTTCGTATGACACCTTTCTTTACTTTCTTTTGGGATCATATCTCATTTATGAGGTGGAAGAACTCCTGGTTAGTAGAGATAGGCATCAAGTGCGCGATATTAGGAGCTCAAGGAGGCCATTGAGGTTTAGGTACAATATGGAGGTAAATAATGCTCCCAGGCATAGACCGATCAATGACATTCGACCAGGGAGGACGCTTGTTGGCAGGTATAATGTGGAGACTAACCGATCCCCTAGGTGGACCGACAATATGGGAGCAGGAAGGGTAAACCAAGGCAGGTACAATGTGGAGAGTAACTATGGCAGGTACAATATGGAGAGTAACCGCTCTTCCAGATGGAATGACAATCCACGTTCTCAGAGGATGAACTCTAACCCTAGCCAAGGATTGCGTTGGCGAGGTCAACAAAGGTCTAGATTCAATAATCAGCGGTGATACCAGCTTCTCATTGTGATCATTTTGCTTGCTAAAAAGCCTCATTGTTTAGGTTTTGATGTAAGTACCCTATATAACTCTTAATTCTTCCTTGTCATATGTTCTCTCTTATTATAAGGTTAGCAGACCCTGCAACATTCTTTCTTGTGATTCATTAATGGTTTGTCTTTGCAGGCAGACCAACTGCAAGGTCTGAAGATCGGTTCAGCTACTTCGGTTGCAGTTCAGGCTCTTGTGGAGTTTGTGATTAGATTAGGAAAGCAAAGCATGTGCATTCTTCGTTACTGGGAATTTTAAGGCTGTATGCAAGTCTGAGTTTAAGGGCTGAATCACCTCGATTTTTAGTCTGAACTTCACATGTATTGATCTAGAATTGCATAAATTTATTTTTTTTCCACAATTATGATGGTCTTGGCTTGATCTTCAATGGCTCTACTCAAACTCCTAATATCAGTCTGCAGTTCAAATTGTTTATTTAGCATAAAGAACTATTTGATACCAACTCTTGCTGGGAAGCTATGCTGAAAACATTGCTCATCTTCTTGGTTCCTAGCACCAAATAAAAAAAAAATGACCAAGGCTTGGTTTTTCGTTGAGGATACAAGTAAGACAACCAGTGAGCGTTCCAACGACTGAACAACCTGTTGGGAAGTGAAGTTGAATCTTATGCTGTTGAAAAATACAAGAAAAGTCTATTATCAACATCGGCTTTAGAAGTTTAATTACTTTTTAAACGATAAAACTGGGATTTTAGGAGATATATCTGAAACAATGTTATGGGGGGTATCTTATAATTTCAGGGGGAAATGCAATAACCCCCCAATTAAATTTGAAGGAAACATTTAACCTCATATTTTTATTAAACTAACACTTACCTCCCAAATACCCCTAAAAAATTAATATTTATCTTCCAAATACTCCTAAAAAACTAACATTTACATCCCAAATATTTGGGGGGTAAGTGTTAGTTTTGAGAAAGCAGTGATAATTTTTTCGGGATAAGTGTTAATTTAGAAAAAGTGTGGGGTTAAGTGTTTCTTGAAATCTAATTGGGGGTCAGAGTAAATTCCTCTATAATTTCAGGGAATCGACTAATTCATATTTAAACAGTATCTTGCGGAAGATCTATCAATATGGATCCAAAATTTTTATGATGCTCAAGTTTATAAAACAATTAAAAGCTGAACCTCCCCTGGTTCGCAAAACTGTTAATCAACTCTTAAACGTGTTTTCCAGAACTGACATTTTTTTTTTTCCAATTTAACTATTCAATCCCTTTTCAAATATGGTTATTTCTAATAATAACTAAACTTAAGAATTTTTTTAAAAATTGTGATCTGTTTTTTAAAAATTTATATATTATAACCTATTAACCATTTGAGACTATTGATTGAACAATGTTGAACTAGTGATATTTTCAAGAATGTAAGATATTAAGTAAAAGGTCACGATATCTAAATTTTTTAATAACCAGTCAAAACTTGAACGTCCCCTTTAATATTGGGCAATTGTTGCAAATTTTCACCAAAATATTAAATTTATATCCAATTTCTCAAATACAAACATAATGTTCAATAATTTAACATATTACTCAACTGACACTTGATGGTTATTTATATTGTTTGATAGGTGTCTATCATCAATCAATGACATAGCATTTTGATCAATTATGTACAACCAAATATTTTGTTAGATGCTTGTTAGTATTACTCAATAAATATGTCTAAGATTATTGGCTATCAAGCAAATCTATTCGACAACTCTATACTTGTTTTAGACGCTAAAAAAAATAAGATAGTTATTTTATAATTTAGAAACTTGATTAAACGCTACAAAAACAAAAAAAAGAGTTAAATTGTTTCTCAAAATAGTTATTTTTAATGTTTTACCATAATTTTTCTTATTTATCAAACCTCTACCTATTGAAAGCTTACCAAAAAAAAAATGTAATATACTTTTTTCAGGGATATCTTTATCATTTTGATTTTTTTTTCGAATAAATGAAAATACTTGCCAAGATTTGAATATTTTTATTTTAAAATAATATAAATCCTGATAGATAGTATACATACAAAAGGGCGACCAAAAAAAAAAAAAAAAAAAAAAAAAANACAAAAAAAAAAAAAAAAAAAAAAAAAAGAAAAAAAAAGCAAAACGGAAGACGAAGACACGTAATAAACAGAGAAGAGAGGAAACAGAAAAGAGTAGTAGCAGGCAGAAGCCAAAGCCCTAACTAATAACCAACTAGAACTCTTCGCTTCAGGTAAGCAAATCTTCCCTTGTTCAAAACCCAGGTTCACGACGAGACTCTTCAATCTTCTCTTAAGGGTTTTTTTTTTTTTTTGTTTTTTTCTAAGCATCTAGCAACATGGCAAGATCGTTGGCCAACATAATTTCGAAGGGAATCGCAGGCTACCCGTTTGGGCGTTCTGCTAGAGTTGTAAGACTCAATACTCTTTTACTTCGTTTAAGATTTTGAGTTGCAGTGAAAACGAATGAAATCTTATGTTCATTTATAAATATGCGTCTAATAGTTTGATTTTTTCTTCAAATGGCTTTTGGTCCTTGTTTTTACCAAAGCTCATGTGAGTTTACATTGATTGAAATTGGAAGTTTATCTGTGGTGTGGTTGAAGTATGCGTTTCGAAATATTTATACAACACCAAAAGCACTCTTAGATTATCAAAAGTGCACTTACGTCATCTCTGTAGCATTTGGTTGATATAAGCCAAAAAGAAAAAAAGAGCAGTTTGATTGTTTTTTGGGGAACCATTTAATAGGTGCTTCTCTAAAAAGTACTTTGTGAGACAGAACAAGCACTCGTAATCTGCTTTGAACAAAAGCACTTCCAAACTGGCACAAAAACTGTTATTTCCAGCATGCATGTGTGTGTTTGGTAAATTTCAAGTTTGCTCTTGTGAATTGCTAATTTCATAGGGCTCGTAGCTTTGTGAGCCATAAACATGTTTTTGAAGTCATTTGAGATTATCATGCCAATAACTGTCTTGCATGAAGTGTTTTCTCTAATGTGTTTGTTACTTTGATAAAGATAACATGGGGTCATGGTCTCGCATTAATTGTTTGCAGGTATCTGGATCCTTTTACCAGAATGGAATGAAATACTCCACTTCTGCGCCAAATGATCCCGATACACATGACGATTTTAAACCTACTAGCAAGCTTGAGAGTTCTGGCCTTTCTTTGAAGGACGTTGTTGAGCAGGTTAATTTGTCCTCCAAATCTTCTATAGAACATATATGTATTCTGAGCTTCTTCTTTTGCTTTGTTAGCACAAAGTTTCTTTGCATCTATAAGCTGTACATTAATTTATTCTGATTATATTCTGTCGTAGGATGTTAAAGAAAACCCTGTTATGATTTACATGAAGGGGGTTCCTGATTTTCCTCAATGTGGGTTCAGCTCGCTAGCGGTGCGAGTGCTGAAGCATTACAGTAAGTGTTCACATGTTCAATCTAGTGACCTAAACTCTTAAATTGTTTAACCGTTTCCTTTGTAAGTTTATTCTGTTGTCAGTGAATTGCAATATTTTCTGTAAAACAAAATGTTATACTATGCTATGAAAAGAAAGCAGCAGACATTGGTTTTTTATGTATTCTGCACTTGTACTCCTATTCTACATTTTGATTCTATTTAGGGACTAAAGGTAGCCTCTTCAAGACAGAAATCTCATATTAGTTTTGTCTCCATAAGTACCTGAATTACATTAGTAGCTTTTGAAAAGAATAGTCATTTTATAAGTTAAATGTACAGCATTTGGGGAATAAACATAATTTTAATTGCACTAATGTCAAGATTAAACCAAGTCAAAATTATTAGTCAAAACAGCAATTGTTTTGTATAAGATTTTTCATTTTCATATGATATGTCTTGCAGTGTAGATAGGAAGTATTGTTAATGCTGGATATATGAGTATTTCCAAAACCAAGAGCAAGTCTTGGCTGAAGTCTTGTGTATTTGACCTTCTGACAATAGTTCAGTTCTTCTCTTAACTTATGAAAAGGTTTCTTTATATTTAGAACGTGCTTTGCTATTATTTGACATCTTTTGGCAATTATATTTTGGATGTGATTTGTTCTATTCAGGATGCAATAACCAGATGATTTCTGATAAGAGTTATTGTTCAACGTGGGGCTATAAAATATTTTTGGTTTTGATTAAGTTCAACTTTAGTTTCCTTTGCATGTTCGTTTTTGTCTTAGTGTGTTTTGTTGATTTCTTTAACACTGCTGGTTAAGTATACTTACTCATAGTTGTGGCCTGTGCAGATATTCCTTTAAGTGCTAGAAATATCTTGGAAGATCCTGAGCTTAAAAGTGCTGTAAAAGCATTCAGGTAAGCTAGTGGTGGAGAGGATTCAACTATAATGCTAATTATGGTTTTGAACATGACTGGAAATAAAGAACAATATGTACTTTGTTCCTTCAATTATTTGAAACCAGGATCATGTTTGTTTCATGAATTCCATTTTCTTGTTATGCAGCCACTGGCCTACATTTCCACAGATTTTTATCAAGGGGGAGTTTGTTGGAGGTTCAGATATCATTCTCAACATGCACCAGGTATCAAAAATTGTATACCAAACCTAATTCATGACTTCTCTATAAGAGTTAACTGCTGTTGCCCTAATGCTATGCTCTGTCTTCTGCAGTCCGGTGAGCTTAAAGAGAAGCTCAAAGATGTTGCAGCCGACCAGAAGTCAGAATGAATTGCTACTGTCGAATGAGTGTAAAGAATGGCGCAGACTATTAAGGTTTTTTTTTTTTTTTAATTTTCTCATGATATTGGGAAAAGATGTTGGATTACTAGGTTCTTTTTGCTAAGTTTCTTGAGGCTTCTTCGACATAAGCTTGGGATTGTTTGTTGAATCCCCTGTTGGGCCAAAAAGAAAATAATAATTACCAATTGTCATAAATGTGAAAAATTTCGTAAGTTCTCCATTCTGCGGATATCCCCCTTGTCTTGTTCGAGTGCAGAATTAACAGTATAAATTTTGTGGAGGGCGATCATACTACGTTAATGATGTTGCATTGTTGAGACATTTCAGTGCGTAAGATCATATTTGTAATGTGAAATGTTCACATCATATTTATGATTCTAAGTATTAGCATGTAGCATTATACTTTGTTACCAATTGATGTTCAATGTTATTGGCATAAAATTCAATTTTGAAATCTTGAACACCATTTCTCGGACAAGGAAGCAAATGGTGGTCTGCGTTATTTATACTTATTTTTTAATTTTTAACGGACAGAAGGAGGCCTCAAGGTCTCGAATGTCAGACTTCAAGAGTAGACAAGCAGAACAGACACAGAGCTCCAAATCTCAACTCAAGTACATGATATTGAAACCATTGGAAGACTCAGAAATCTATACAATAGATAACCATTGAATAAGAACACAATTTAGCTACATAGCCAAAATTTTCTTCTTGTTTTCCTCAAGAGACAAAAACTACAACACGGGCAATTCGCTCTCTACTCGACTAAATATTCCTCATTTTCGTAACAAAATTGTTTTTGACACTCAAAATTATATAATGGCCCCGTCTGTGTGGTGACTTACTAACATAAACCATCATAAAAATAAAAATTGTTGCTCTGATGCTGTATATACTTTGTATAAACAGCCGCACTTGATGATCCGGGGATGCACACATTGGGTTGCTTGTGGTGGATGAAGTGATGAGGAATAATTTACAACTTCCAGGCGGCAACATGTGAATTATGCCTCGCATGATCATTCTAGTTCAAAACTAAGCCTGGGACTGCATTAAAACGAAATGGCCACAATTCCGCGTTAACTGAAAAAGTAAAAGGCCCTTCATTTCTTGGTACCCACAGAGCATAGATATCGAAGCATATATTCATTAGACGAACATGTATCTGCCAAATCTTGATGTATTCTGGTAATTGCCTTCTGCAAGGATTTTAGAGAAGGGAGAAGATTTCTGGAATTCTGTTGAATGGAGTTGCCATGAGTTTTGCAGAGCTCCTGCCACGAACCAGTTAGAATGCATGTAAGATTTGGTTTTTAGAAGAATCAACTGATCTGCATATAAAATGAAGAAGAAATTCGAAGTTCATGAAGAAATACCTGACACCAGCGAAGTATAAACTCCAAGTGTGGACAGCTTTCTAGAAGATCTGAAAGTGCCTCAACAAATCTTTGTATGTATCTGTGAGGGATTGATGAGGCAACAGCAGGTATATCAAATGGACTGACAGCAAAAATGCATTTTTTTATTAGACTATCCTCGTTTAAGCGAAGGCTGAGGATTAAAGCTCTGTTTGGTTGGTCTTCATTCAGTGCTGAATCAACTGCCTGTACAATACGGTAAACCAAAAATTGTGTAAAACAAAAGGTAGAGAATATAATATAGACAACTGAAGGTGAATACTACTCATTACAACTAAACTAAGATACATGCTGATACTGCCTCACTGGCATATTTGCTATCAATAAACAATATATGAATAATAAAAAAATTAACTAGTGAGCTATATAAAAGTATAAGAAAAAAAATTAACATTTATCTTTCAAGTGAATTTAGTTCACATCAGAATCAACAACATAAAGACTAATAGAACAATAAGTACCTCTGGTGTGACATCAATATCAAGATCAGTTGGATCAAAGATAAAAGAGTCATCAAT
>JANLJB010002110.1:0-20186 GCA_026212285.1 Bursera cuneata | reverse complement strand
TTTTTTTTTTAATATTATGTTTTGACATTATTAATTTATTTGTATATTATTGCTTTTCATACTAGATCTTTTATTCTAAATTTGTTCTAGCAATTACTATTTATGAAATTATTTATTTTTAAGTTTACGGTGAGTGTTGCTAGCACAACCGAATTTATATTTAAATTTTATCTTGATTGGTTGGTTTAGATTAAAGGAGATTATGTATTCTTTAGAAATGGAAAACAAATATTTATTTATTTATTATATAATATTTTATTGACAATATTATTTTTCAAACTTATATTTGGATGTTTTTTATTTATTTTTATGTTTACATATTTATTCATATTTTATCTTCATTAAATTATTAATAATTTTATAACATAGTTATATAAAAATATAAGAAGATAAATAGGGGTATTATAATTTTTACTTTTATTTCTTTAACTCCTGACAAAGACTAATTTACTCTTACACCATTTGATATCTTTGATATTTTTCAAGGACTTTATAATATATTTTTAAAAAACTTAAGGACGAAGAAAGAAAAAAAAAAACAAAAAACTCATACGAGTTAAATTTAAATAAAAGGTAGAGATGATTATTGATAATTATTTTTTCTATAATCATTCCAAATAAATCTTCTTTCAACGTGATTTAGATGGATAACATTTATTCTTTCATGTTAAATTTTCAATAAAAAATAAATTGAAGTTCAAGTTAAAGATGAGTTTAGAGAGTAATATAATTTATTTAATCATATAATTTGTACCTATTGGTAAATTACTAAAAGGACATTTTGGTAATATAATTTTAGAAAAATAATAGGTTTTCAGAGAACTTTTGTGGGTTCAAATAGCCCACCAATAAATTTATTTTCAATTTTTATAATAGGGTCTACGGTTTCCATAGTAGGTTTCTGGGTGTAAATAGTCTCACTCATTAATAAAATGAGTGACAGTATTTGCACATATTTTTTTGATTAATACACTAACTTTTTTATTACAAAATTATCCTTGGATTAATTTACAATTAARTATATTTAGACATAAATAACTTAAGTATCGTATACTCTCTGCACCCACCTTTATATCCACCTTTACACCCACTACTTTTTATTATCAATTATCTAAATCTACTAACAACACATTTAGCTTATTTTATTTTAAAAAAAATCGGTTAAAAAAATTGCATGAAAATAAGGAATATTTAATAAATTAAAATAACTAATTAAAGCAATACAAAAGTAGAGCGGAACATGTTGTAAATTACTACATTTATTTCTATCTTCTCATTTTTTTTTTCTATATATGAAAGGTGATTTCCCTAGCTAATTTTTGTCTCAAAATTAAAAAAGGATTTTAACAGAAACACACTCATCATACAAATACACCATATATTCACGATCGAATTAACTATCGTAAAATTCATGATCTAGCATTGATGAAGTGATTTAATTTACGTAATTATATGGTCTATATTTCTTTAATTATTTTTCAGTCAAATACATTCATTGAGCAATTACAGTTTTTTTTTTTAAATTAAAATCATATAAAAATAATATCAACAAATTTTCAGTAGAAATTTTTTGTTTTTATTATTTGGTGGGTTTATTTAGGAAAACAAGTATTTATATAATTTATTTTAGAGATTTTTTGATAAAAAAAATTAACACAAAAACTATTCATAATTGAAATAGTTGATGAGTTGACATCATTAAATATAATTTTTTGACTTTTAATCTCAACTATTAGATTTGATGAGATCAAGAGTTAAAAATTTTGATTAATAAATTGTGTCAGAAGATTTCCTCCTTTATTTTAATAAAGATCATATTTGGTATTACAGTGAGTTTAGAAAGTAAAACAAAATATTTTAATTGTAAGGAGGGCATTTATCAACTAAGTATGTGTTTTAACAAAAAAAATAGTTGCAAATAGCCCAACATAAACTACCTTGTTTCCAATTGACCAAAGTACATCTAATACCACTCTCATATTTCAAATCTACCCTCCATGACAAAACGATGTCGTTACTCGCCCGCCTCCTCCGACGCTCCTTCTCCACTAAAAGGACCTATAACACCGTCGCAGCCATGAACATGACCTTTACCAAGAAAATGATCTTAAACAACTAGTTGATAAGTTCAAGAAATCCTCTGACCTTGAACGGTTTCGCATCAAAACCTGCATCGACAAGGACACCATTTGACGCGTGGCCGCTAAACGCTTTAAATGGATCGAACACATCCTTGAACACCAAAAGAAGTACAAAGACATGTCCAAAGAGGGTTTTCCCGCACGACTGATATACTTATATGCGCTGGCGGATCTTGTTGCAGCCCCGCCTATTTTTTTAAAATTAATTTTATTTTTATAAAATTACTTTGTATTAATTTGTAAACAAACTAAAGTCTATTTATCATATTATTATAAGTTTTAAGTTATTTTTTCTCTCCTCTGACAGTTTACATATGTATTTTTCTTGTTCTTTTTTAACATTTTACACTCTTAAAAAATATAAACTTCATCAACCTTTTAACTATTATTTCTTAATCATATTCTCTTACTTAATTTATAAATCATACATTTAGATTTATGAGTTTTCTTTGTTTTCATTTTAAAAGATTATGTACGCTTAGATTACAAGAATGATTCAAAATTTTAAAATAATTATTTGATAATTAAAGATTTATAATAAATTAATAGTTTTCATTTTTTTATTCTTTCAATTTTTACTCTTAAAATATTCAATGTTATTGTACTTATATATAATTTATCGATATTAATTGTTCTTTTTGTTAATAATTTTTATTTTATGTTTTAAAAAATAAAATTATAATAGATAAAATGTGGTAAAATAGTCCTCTATTAGGTGTAAATTTTTTTTATTAATCAAATTTCATCACATACCAATTTGAAAGAATTTAATTGAATGAAATATTTAGGATCAACACACAAGATTTACGTAAAAAATCTCAAGACGAAAAAAAACTACGGACAAAAAAGAATGAGAAATTTCACTATGAAATTAAGGGTACAAAATGAGAGATCTCAACCTCCGTATTTATAGGTGAATATAGAGATCTTCTATACCTAATAAGAGTAGAACTCCTATTGATTCCATAATTCTAATTTTCCTATTCCTTCTACCAGTCCTACAAGATTTACTTAAAAAAATAATAATTCATCCCGGCCTAGAAAAAATTTATAGCTCGGCCACTATCTGTAGAGACAAGTTGGTATGTTTGATCATTCTTACAAAATATTCGATGAAATGCCTGAATGAAACTGCAAGCAAACGGTTTCGTTGTATAATGCGCTCCTTGAAGCTTGCGTTAACTCTAAGAAGTTCGATATGGTTGATGGGTTGTTCAAGGATTTGTCCAAGAAGCTGGAAATAGGACCAGATTAGGTATCATACAATACGGTTGTTAAAGCTTTTGTGAGATGGGTTCGTTTGATTCATCAACTACTTTGCTTGATGAGATGGAGAAGAAAGGTTTAAACCCGGACTTGATCACATTTAACACGTTCTTGTTTGGGTTCTTTATGAATGGGTGGTCTGAGGATGCTGAGAAGATTTGGTATAGAATGGTAAATAAGAATATGTTAGGCCTGACAATAAAAGTTATAATGCCAAGTATAGATTGGCAATTGAGAAGAAAACTAAAGAGGCAGTTAAGTTAGTTGAAGAAATGAGATGTGGTGGATAGATTTTTCGTAAGTTGATCCTTGTTGATCAACAAAAACTAAAGACTAGGGGTTGCAATTTGGAACGCAACAGAATTAAGATTTAATAATCTAATTTCTTGAGTAAGAGGAAGATGCACTGTAAAAAATGAATTGCTTAAAGATTGTTTCTAACAACAATAACTATTTTTTTTTCACTGATTTGTGGACTTGTTGGTTCTTAAGTAGGGTTCAAATAGCATCACTCAAAATAAAAAGCTCAATCAAATTACCATACAAGTATAAAGTGCTATCATTCTCAAAATAAGTTGTTATTCAAGAAGATGAGACGAAAGTTTATGTACCTTGGACATCAAGTGTTCCCTTTAATCTAATGTTTCCAATATCTGAATCTAGTAATGATGAAAGACTGGCTAGAGAAGATAAGGTGGTTATATTGTTGAAGATGTTATCATTTAAACTAAGAGACTCCAATTTGCTTAACATTAAACATGCAAATATCCACCCAAAAAAAAAAAAAAAAACTATAAAAACTGCTTCATATATTTATCAATATCTAGCAAAATGATTGTAAATGCTACATGATATAATATATGCAGTGATGGAGCTTGGAAGAATTTTTGGGGGGCGCCAAAGGAAAAAAACTCAAATTTTTTGGGGGTCAATAGGTAACATTTTAATATTTTTTAAGGGGGAGGGGGTGGGGGTCCCCCTCAGTCCTTACTAAGCTCCGTTACTGAATATATGTAATATTACTATTGATATGGTTTAGTTCCCTGAACTCATTTTAGGTTAAGCCTTAATATTTAATAGATGAAGTTCATTCAAACTTGAAAAAAATAAAAATGGCTGTCATTAGACTTATTGTGCTCGAGATAGAGGCCCTTAAGATTTTTTAGGAGTAATAATCTTTCTAAACTTGCAAGGGAAGCTCAGGACTAAGAAGAAAGTCGGACCCAGAACTCAATTTTCTCCCCTAACAAACTTCTATATTAAAATAAATTCTCTTGGGGGGATGGTCCCCCTCAGTCCTTACTAAGCTCCGTCACTGAATATATGTAATATTACTATTGATATGGTTTAGTTCCCTAAACTCATTTTAGGTTAAGCCTTAATATTTAATAGATGGAAGTTCATTCGAACTTGAAAAAATTAAAATGGCTGTCATTAGACTTATTGTGCTCGAGATAGAGGCCCTTAAGATTTTTTAGGAGTAATAATCTTTCAAAACTTGCAAGAGAATTTATTTTAATATTGAAGTTTGTTAGGGGAGAAAATTGGGTTCTGGGTCCGACTTTCTTCTCAGTCCTGAGCTTCCCATAGGCAACCAAACTTCTCTTGAAACTGCACACTAAAAACAAAGAAAGGTCAAGGAGCAAGCGCCAGTGTCTCCGACGTCTGCATTCCAATGCTCAAATTCAGGTGCTTAGGAGACGACGGTTTATGGGTAGTCAAGGTCCCGGAGTTTACTAGGTATTTTAATAGAGGCTTTGCGATAAAATAGTGACTATTTAGCAAGGAAATAGTGACTGTTCATAGTGTTCCTGCCTAAGGTTAATCAGAAATGGCAATATGAATAGTCTAGATAGAAAATATACCTTTGATAGTTTTATTCTAGGGTTTTGGAGCTGAGCCACCTGTCTTCACCCTGGATAATTCTCTCTTGCATGGGATAGCCAATACGGATAGAGAAACTCAATGTACAATTGGTGTAACAGTTAGAGTTGGACGCATGAATGGGCAGTTGGCGGCGTCAAGTATAGACTAAGGTCATCTTGTCAATCCAATCGGGTCTGCGGTTCAAGTGGTCTTTTTTTTTTTAAATGATTTCAAGACCTCCACAATTGGCGACCCTCATGCCAGTCGGGTTGCGGTTCCTTTTTAGTTTTTGTTATTGGTCGAATTTTGTTTTCCTTGGAAATAGAGTTGGCAGTTTGTTTTAGTATTTCGTCTCAGAATATAAACTAATAAAATTTTTCATCCATTTAATTATTTGTACTAAAGCTCGAAACACTAACACAACTCGTTTATTAAACGGATGATACGTTTAATAAACGTGTTTTAACCACGATTTAATAAATTACATAACTTATTTAGTTTATGTAACTTATTACACATAATTAACACACATTTAACATATTTATATTAATTAAAATTATCCTAATGATATAAACAATTATTAATATAAAAGAAAATAATTATAATCATTATAATTTGCGATTATATGGCTTAATTTGCTTTATAGTATAACAATTTCATAATAAAAAATATTTATTTTATAAGTGAGTAATCATATCATAAAAAAATAAATGAATTAATAGAACAAGCTTAATTATTAATATTATTAAATGGATTTACGGGTTTATATGACACGTTGAATTATTTATATTACTAAACAAGTTGGCATGTTCAACACTCTTAACATGAATATAACACGATTTTTAATTGAGTCGAATATCATAAATATTAATACTACAGGTATACAACAAGATCAACACTAATTTGCTAGTTTTGGAGTGTCATGTTAAAAATTGTCACCCCTACCTAATTCATCAACATGAAGTTGCCTTTTAGAGTCTCCAGGTTTTTGCTTCTTGGATTTTTCCTATTGCTGTATCTTCTTTACTATTTTATTAATTAAAGATTTTTAATATTGTTCTTAAAAAAAAAAAAGGTTTGAGGGTATTGTGCGATACAGCAGATATTCTTTTTAATGTTGATTAAAAATGAGAAAGAAAATACTAGTTTATGTTTGACCTCCTTGATGCTAAAAACCCCAAATCTCAAACACGTTTACTTATTTTTTTAATTATACGTAAGTGTTATTCTAAGACTGCGTGTGCCATGCTACTGTAGAAAAGGATCGCAAGCAATGCTTGCTGGCCCCTAGTTTTCTTTCACTCATATTATTCTATTTTTTTCAAAGCCCTCAATGCTTAGGTTGAGTCGGTCCTTAAATGTTACTGTCTACTACTGCAGCACTCCCCGTAGTACATTATTTTTTAAAAAAATCTCCTGTTTCTCTATGAAAAAGTTTCAATAGATCTGGTGTCTGAATCTGGATGGTGGTATCATTCATCATTTCTTGATAACCAGAGAAAGGAGAGCACAGCTGAAAAATGGTTTCTGGTCAGATTCTCCGATTGACCACAGTATCACATGATTCACACCCAAATATAAAAGGGTTAGTCTATCTCTTGCACTATTCAACAAGTCATCAAGCATTCACTCTTCATAATATCTCAGCTGCAATTATGATAATTTGTTACGTTAAAAAAAAGGGAGGTGTCGTTCACTTGTTCTTAAACATTTGCATAAAACAGGATTGGTTCCATGATCTGTTCCACATTCATACATAATAATCCACCATAAGCAGAATGACTTCTGAGAGGGATTCAATACTTAATTGCTGTGTCCAAAGTGGCACATGGGGTTCGGCTGAAAAAATGAAATTGAAATTGAACAAAAGTGCACCAGTTTACAAGTCTATACAGAGTTTGCAAAAGCGCTTCAAAGTCTTCTTTAACTTCTTTGCAACTACTTTGAAGCCTTGCCAAAATACCTGTTAAGAGTAGAATAAATAGAAAGTTATGTTGAAGGACTGTAAGAAAACAAGTAAAATAATTATGAGAGAAGTATATGCAACCTGCCCCGTAGTCTACTTCTGGCCTTTCTTCCATAGCACCCCAATCTTCTTCAGCATGTTTGCATTTTTCTTCTTGGGTGAGTCATCGTCCAGGTCTTCCGAGTAAGGAGAACCCATAGTCGGATTGTAGTTGTCAAGAGAACCTGACCTTTCTACAAATTTTCCATTGTTCCCTGTTGAAAGCATAGCTGTTGCTGCCTCAGCTGCTTTCCTCCACTGGTCTGACTGCACCTTTAATCTCCTCAACTCAGCCTCCATCTCCTTATTTTCTGCCTGTGCTGCATCCAGTTGCTCAGTCACACGTGCTGCTCTTCTGCTACTTTTATCTGCTTCTTCTGTCAAATAGCCAACTTTCATCAAAGCCTCTCGCTCTGCAGCCCTAGCCGCTTCTGCCAACGCAATAGCCTCATCGTTAACTTTGTTTCTATCCATCTCCCTCTTCTCTGTCTCCATTTTGAGCATTTCATTTTGCTCAGTTACACTCTGTAGCTCCGTCTCCTTATCCAACATACTTGCCTTCAACTCAGACAATTCTGTCTCTAACTTCTTCATCTCCAGCACAAGTACAGAATCTCTTTCACTAGGCTGGTTTTCCTTGATCTTCAAATTTAGTCCCTCGTTCTCCTCTGAGATACTTTGGAGTTCTGTTTCTTTATCCATCAAGTTTGCTCTCAACTCTTCAATACGAGCTTTGACTTTTTTCAATTCTGTTTCCAGTTCAGCCTCTCTCTGGCATGATTCTGATTTAGTGCGTTCAACTTGTTCATATGCACTTCGAATCTGCAATGTGCTCTGAATATATTCTTCCTGGTATCTGGTCTCAGATGCATCTAATGCAGATCTCAGCTGAGACAATTCATATTTAGCAAGATTAAGCTCTCGTTTGAGCTGGTCTATCTCCTCATTTGCTCCATCCTTCTGAGAAATTTCAACATTACCCAAAGGTTCTGCCAGTTTACTGTTGCTACTATTAAGTAGATCTTCCCGGAGTTTGCTAACAAGTTCCTCCAATGATTTAACTCGAGCTTTTGACTGCTCCAACTCTGATGACAAGGAGTTGTAAGCCCCTGTTGCTTTGATGCCATCTGAACGAAGCATTTCCAAATTTGCATTTGCTGTTTCCAATTGCATTTGAGTTTTGCCTACAATCTCAAGAGCCTGAGCTTCGGACTCTTTGCAATCACTGAGCTCATTTTTTAGTTTCTCAACCAGGGAAAGAGTTTCAGTAAGTTCTATTCTCAAGCCCTGCATCTCAGCATGTGCAGATTCCGCATGCTTGGTTTGGGTAGCTTCAGATTCAGCAACCTTTTCCAGCTGAACTTTAAGCCTCTGAATTTCATTCATGGCAGAAGCCAAGGCAGCAGAGTCCATAGAATACTGTTTCTGGATAGCATCAAGTTCAGATTGCCATGCTTTATCTCGATCTTGTGAAATCTTTCGGAGCTCATCAACGCGAGCATCCTCAGAATTAGTAATTTCCAGAAGTTGCTGTTGAGATTCCTCAAGCTTTGCTGACATGGCCGAGAGCTGCTTCTTGGCCTCCTCAGCCTCCTGCTGGGCTCGCCTTTTCAAAGAATCAGAAGCATTCAGTTGGTCCTTTGCCTTCTTCAGATCCTCTTGGAGTTGAGCAAGCTGCGATTCCAGTTCAGACATTCTGCTTGGGCGCTTTTTCTAGAGTTCACAAGATAAGAGAGTAGATCTCAAGTGAGTGGAGAAAATAAATTAAACAATTAACAATTTAGAGGGTAAAAGTAATAATGAAGAGAAGTTGCAAACCTTCAACAGTTTACAGGGTAAAAGTAAAGACAGTATATGCATAGTTAAATAACAGAAGGTGAGCAATATCTATGAGTTTTCTCTAAGCAATTCACTTGAAGCTTAAGTGTTCCAAATTATAAGAAATTGCAGAATACCTCTGATGTTGGGGTTCGAGGGGATCTGCGATCAATGACTTTAGGACTTTTATCTTTTGGTGTCTTACTTAAGGGGTGTGACGAGGAAACTGGGTCAGAATCTGATCCTGGTATCTTGAGTTGGCGAGCAGTCCTAGGCGTTGCAGGAGATTTCCTTTGAGGCACTTCCGAAGAGCCAGTTTTGCTGTGAGTACTTAATGGAATGAAAAGTAGTATGAGCAATGATGCATGAAAATCAATGAAGCATCTGGTTACAGCAACTAATGCAAAAAAAAAATTAAATAGCATTTAGAATGTAAGAAACAAAATGAAATTGATCTCGTATGAGTATTCAGATTGACAAAAACAGATAGTTGATAAACAACATACTTGTTTCAAGAGGATTTCTCCACATTTACAGCCCACACCATGAGTCAAAATCATAAATGAATTAGGTGTGTCATCCTTTAGTGGGTTGGCACAACGTCACAATAGTTCTGATGCATCACTCTCTCAACTAGCCAATATTGACATATAACCAAATTTTTACAGTAAAAGTAAAGTTTAAGGAAACAATAACTTCTTTGCATGCTCTTTTATATATACATAACTCTATAGACAATCCTTATGACATTCATATTGACTGCTGGAAAGGGAAAAAGCCAACAAAATAATTTGTGGGCGGTTGAGACAGATATACCCAGATATTATTGGTACAAAAAGATCATCTCAAATTCACTTGGGTCGATCACCAAGGAAAATCAATGTATAAACTGCAATTTAGACTAGTTGGTTCAAACATATGGTGCATCACTTAAAACATCAGCATACACAACCAAATGCCTAATGTTTAGATTCCATTAGGAGAGTCCATTACTCATAATCACAATAGTTTTTTCGAATTTGATCACTTTCTAGAACCAGACAAGCTAGCACATATGCACAAGATTGAAACCAGTTCTAAATCATCATTATTGTCTTACAATTCCATGCATCATTTTGGCAAATCAATTAAATCCACCTTGTGTGACCAGACCATTACTTTAAACCACTAATGCTTATATTGCAGAAAGACAGTGAAATTAGAATAGAAAAACCAAAAATAAAAATAATGCCAAGAAGTAAGAAATATGTAGGACCCATTTTCCAGTCTCTTATAAATATAAATATATATATTCCCACATGAATAGGTAGTCTAACATTAAATTTGAGAATTTTCTTATAAGAAATTAAATTTAAGAATATAGTCTTAGCATTAAAAACAGAGATGCTGAAAATCAAAAAGCTTTCACTAAATGACAATCTTACCTTGCTTTTGGTGTCTGCATTATCTTTACTCTAGTGGAAGTGGTAGGGCAAACTTAATGTCCTCTCCTTCAAACCCCACCTGACCCACAAGACCTGCAGTAGCTCAGACAAGTCTTTGGCTGAGAGAGAAGCAAAGAGAATCTTAATATATGGGTGTACAACGAACAAGGAAATGCTTCATGAAGACATGCACTTCTAATCACTATGTACAAAGCCTAACGAACAAACAAACAATATAATCCCTTCAAAGAAACTCCACAGAAACTACTCCCACTACCACCAACCTGAACCAGAAGACAAAAATTAAAAAGAAAGAAAAAGTTGTAATCAATAGAGCACATTAAAAATACATCATCCCACAAACCCTCTTTCCAACATTTTTTTTTTTCACTTTCTTTTTACTCCAGTACTTGCACTGTTCTCAGAAACGCATTATTGTTGCCACAATGGGCCAGCAATACATGAATTATGATAGTAAACATGTGGGATACCCCTGTTTCATTGTACTTGCAGAAATGCTGATGGGAAAAACAGGATCATTCTGCTATTAATAATATTTGTAAGTGTAAACATGCTAGGACAAGAACCTGTTTACTTTAATAATAAAACACACCCAAAAAAAAACATGCATTTTCCCTTGTCAACATCTTGTCCCGAATTTAAAAGCAAAATATGAAAAATAATTTTTATTTTAAGCATTGAAGCCCTGACACGTTCATTAATTCCAAGAAAATAAACGACTTTCTCCTTCAAAACATTTCTGCCTAAATAAAACTAAAGATAATAAATAACTAAAACCACTCATTGAACAGAGAGACAGGGTATCCACTATCCAGGGTTAAAAAAAATGTACAAGAAAAAGAAAATGATAAAACAACCCAGGAAAAAACACCATCTGGCATACAGCAAGAAAGAGTTGAAGGAAACAAAAAAATAGAAACAAAATAAAGTTTGAAGCTTCAAAATTCGTTCAACTGCAGGGAAGAAACATGCTTAGATCGACAAAAGTCTACTGATCTGTATCAAGTTGACACCAGTGTAAGCCATAACAGAGATTAAACTTAACTCTTCCTAAAAAATACTTACACTTAGAGAGCCAAAAATCTTCTTCACAAACAATTTAAGAAACTAAAAAAATCAAGTTTTGGGGTCTTATTCTTCCTCTTTCGAAGAAGAAAACAGCAAAACCAGAAGCTCTATACATAAACATTTCATTTCTATGCAGAGCTTTACCTGGAAAATGAGATTTATTTGAAAAAGAAAGACAAAAGAGTCGTCATTAGCATCAAAAAGTTACCCAACCCAGATACCACAAGCTTCTAAAACAAGTAAAGAAGTTACAAACTTGATGGAGAAACTAATCAAACCAGCCTCAAAACAATCAAGAACATTGTTGAGAGTTGAACAATGTTTTATGAAACAGAAGCTTGTTTTACCTGAAAAGAAACTTTTCCTCGGGTTGGTTGATGTTTGGTTTAACTTCAATGATCTCAAGTCAAGTGCTTCTACTACTACTAGTACAAAGAGTAAAAACTCTTTTGAAGGGTGTTCAAAAACCCTAGAGTAAGTTGAGTTAAGGAAGCCAAACGAGGTCTTCGGTGAATAGCTTAGCTTTAGCTTGTTTGAGCTGCTACCGCGCTCAGTTCCCGAGCCAGTCTTCCTGTCTTCGTTTCTTGTCAGTGGAGAGAGCAAGCAAGCAAAAAAGTTTGCTGGACGTTTTTCTATACATGGAACTATTATTACCAGTCCCCACGCTCTCTTTTCCACACGCTCCCTCACGCCCCCACCCTTTCACGTGATTTGACGCTGACTGTGCTGAAAGGCGCCTCTAACGTTGCGTCCGTTTCCGTGTTTACTATATCTCCTTCCACCTTTTGAATTTTGAACACTCACAAACCTTATAATATTGTTTAATACTTAAATGTTGAAAAATAATGATTTTCTAAATCCATTTCTTGTTTGGTATGATGAGATTACTTAATGAAATTAATTTTGAAAATCATTATTAGATTAAATTAATAATATTACGGTAGATGATAAACCAGTTTTTTTTTTTTAAAAAAAAAGCCATCCATGGGGCCCTGGATCTTGAATCCAAGTTATCCAACACTCTAGCATTATTCAACTGATCAACGTTGCTTGGATGCCAAGAGTAACAAAAGAAATATAGTTGCATTAACAATATATGGGCATTGCAAAAGAATGAAAGGAGCATGCAACTGCACATTAGACCTATAAATGTGGGTCTTGTTCATGTTGTCAACCATGCATCTACACGTGGATGGTCTTACCATTTGGGCCATCGAGAAGCTCTGGTGAGCATCTCTATGGGGTGACACAACTTCCACCAATGGACCATTTTGTACCATGAACTTGTGTAGTGTTGCTCTCGTGCAATGGCCGATATAAATAGCTCAACAATACAGTGTGTTGCATGTCACATGAATTTGTTGATGGTGGAGTTACTACTTTACCTACTACTAACAAGCAATCCAACGATTTTATTGACCCAATATGGTTTTAGGCAATAAAAGTAAAAGCTTCTCCTTTTCACAAACCTTAACAAGAATATGTTTGTCATGTACCTCACCTTATAGTAAGACATTTTGTCACATAACACCTTATTATAAACATGATACTTAGAAACCATTCGCATCATGATATATAATTATATAATATGTTTGGGCATGCATTTGCTGTTGTTGTATAATATTATGATACTATCTTAAAACCCTATTTTCGCATCAAATCAACTTATCATATCAATTAAGATATGAAAGCAAAACACAAACTTAAGTAGAGTATAATTATAGTTTGTATAATAGAATATCGTCGTATTAACTGCTTTACTAAAATTAATTTTCGAATGGAAAATGTATGTTTTTATTCAAGTGTTTTTTTTTTAATATATTTATATATAGAATTTGACATAGCATAACAAAGAGTGGGAAACCTCTTGGTCTTGGCACATTCAAGTAAAATGGGAAAAAAAGTGACATATTCTATAGTGGGGCTCTGATTATCCAACAGTATAAGATGTGTCATGAATCGTTGCAATATGATAAAATATTTTTTTTCCTTTAAGGATAAATCAAGGAGTAAAGTTGATGTTTAAGACTTTGCTTTGTTTACAATGAAAGCAACAAACAATAATTCTATAGCCTGTGATCTTGATCGTTTGCTTGGTGGGCAAAAAAAAAGCAATTAAAAGAAGCACTACTTCGTACCCTATTTCAGATATGATGGAGACCAACCTATCTCAATAGGATTAAGACAATTGGGAAATTTGATCATGGCAGTGACCCCAAGTGTTTGAACATTTTTGCAAAACGTCAGAATAAATCTGCTTCAAATGATTATATGATAAAAGTGCGAAATGATTAAACTTAAGATGCTTTGTCTTTTAGGTTGTACAATACCTACTAACCTTGTTTTTTTCGCTTAGGTTTTATTAATGAAGTCATAAGCTAAAGACAAGCATATATTCTATTATAAAAAAAATGATTACATACACATTTATAGTGTTAAGCCCATAAGATAAAGAATGATGAAGTAGAAAGTTTTGTTAATCTTGGGGTAGACGTTATGTTGGTTGTTGAGGGCCTTTATATTCATCATACACTCAATACTCTCTTTGATTACTATAAACTTTTCTTTGGCCACCAAAGTCTCTCTTTAATCGTCAGTTACGCTACAAACTTTTCTTTAATTATCCAACCCTCTGGTCGCGGCGATGATATGCTTGAAGTTTTGTTATGTTTGGTAGAAGCCTTTCTCTTGTATGGAGCGTATCATGATGAGTATCTGTTTAAATGGAAATGAAATGGAGTCCTCCAGTGGTCACATAAGGCCTCAATCAAAAGCCATGATCACAGAAGGCTCCGCGACATGTAATGCCTTAAACAGTATTTCCATGAATAGGATTCTGACTTCCAGTGATACGAATATGATCATGTTTGGCCTCCACCAACTAAACGACCAGACATCGGTAAACAAACGAAAAGAAAAGAATTGGAAACCAAAGAAAAGAAGTTGTATTAACAGATTCAATCTTGCACATGATTTAAGTAAAAATAAGTTTTACATCTAAAAACAGAAAAAAAAAAAAAAAAAAAAAAGAATTGCATTTTANAAAAAAAAAAAAAAAAAAAAAAAAAAAAAAAAGAATTGCATTTTATATACAAATTCTCTTCTTCTATTCTAGTTCTCCTGTTAGAAAAAAATTATAAATCTCTCTGTTAATGACTCTCCAATTAGATGTTTCTCGTATTCAATGTGAATGGAGATCACCTGATACTCAATGCTTAGAAATTACAATCCCAAATTTCTTGAAGTGAGTTTGTCTCCCAGCAACGTAATTTTCCAGCAGTCAACTTGGAATATAAAGACAGAACCCTTTTTAGGCACAACTGCAGATAACCAAGATATAATTTATAAAAATTTTGTCTGGAGTGAGCTCAAAGGACAAGAAGGAGATTCATTGAAGGTTATACAATAAAACATGCTTTCACACACTCCCATGAATATTAATTGGACTCACGTACTGACACAGAAGGTGTAAATGCTTCCAACAGAACAATCAAATCCTTATGATGCAAGAATATTGAGGGTGGCTGTAGATGTGAATTTCATATACTAGCCAAATGAAACCTTCATTATGAAATGTAACTTATAATCTACTTTTCTATCTTTTCAACATTTTATATTTTTTCTTCCACAGCAAAGTCAAACTTTTTCTCACTGAAAAAACCAATTACAATATAAATCATCTAGAGTTTATTATAACTACCAGGTCCCCATAACAGATAAAGTTTCATTATTTCAGCTAAAATTTAAATTATGAACTGCATGGCTGAATTACCTCGGAATTTATCATCTCTTGTAACTATTCCAAATGTTTCTGCAGTTTCACGAATCACAATACCACTCACTCCAGTGAAGGCAGTTATCCTACACTCAGCAACTGCAAGAAAATAAAGAGGTTCATGAATACTTAAAATCAAATTATAAAAAAAAAAAAAAAAAGAGTTGCGTTATTTTTTAGTCTGCCTATCTTTTAATGTCATTGGCACTACTAATTATTGTATAGATAAACTCCAGGGATTCATCCAACTGCAGTTCATCTTCCCGAACAGGTATTGCCTCAAACAAAATGTAGGATAGACAAAGACTAAAAAAGTTCTATCCAAAATATTGATACTCATAAAATGGCATTTTTGTGAGATTTTGACCAGAAGGAAACCTGCAGAAAAAATACTTCATTGAATTGAGGGTCTTTCTGAGCATAATAGGCTTTCTAAGCTCCCACTCTGATGTTCCCTTTCAGCAAGACAAGTTTAATGATTCTTTTAAAACAGAGGGGAATATAAAAACCCTCACAAGTAATTAGTTGGTTATTTGTGCATGCAGGCGTTCTGCACACTAAAGATCTGTCCAACTTTGTATGATTTAAATGGTTCTTGGGCTTACGCCAGATGAAATGATCAAGCATAGAACCTTTCGTCAAGCAAAAGGAAGTTTTTCTAACCTTCAAAAGTTTTCACTGGTGTTAATTAAAAAAGAAAAATTAGTGCTGCAGACAAGAGAACTTTACCTAGAATAATAGCACCATGCAAATCTCCACCAAGAAGACATTGAGCCAACTGATTTTTCCTGCAAGATTGAATGGAATCAAAGTTATAACATTGATAGATCAGACAGATTGAAGATCAAACAGATTAAAAAGATAAAAGTCTACAAAGCTTAAGAACATTCATCATCCAAAATCGGCAAAATTACCAAATAATATTTCACTGAGAAAAAAAAAATTGAACAATAAACTCAAAGCATACTCAAAATAAGCACAGTTAATAGGAAATGGAATCTCACCCAGTGGTTTTAATAAGTTGCATTACGTAGCTCTTCCACATGTCATGCATTGGAATGTACATTTCATATCTGTAACTTGAAAATAAACAAATTTTAGACAAAAGATTGTAAGAGACGAAGAATAGTTTCCAAAATAAAATCACAACAAATATATTTTATCCAAGAACATAAATTTTAGAACAAAATAGAAACCCATTGATCAATAATCTCTCTACCCTCAAACATGCAAAGGACATCCACAATATCTTTTCCAACATTCCTCCAAATAGAGTGACAAAGCCAAAATTTTGTTTAGTGGGGGCAAATTGAGCCATGACAAGAAAACAAAGTTTTAAAAAGTAATATTTACTAGAACTAATGCATGGATTCATTAATTATATTCAATGAGATTATTATTATTTGAAAAAATGAACCTTAAATTAAACCAAAAAATAAGTTTAGCAATCAATTTGATATTAAACTAAGACAATAACAACAAACTATATTCTGAAATAATAATTGTTTTTATGCACATCAAAAGTTTTATCTAAATTGATTAAGAAAAACAGACTAGTAGAGTTTTGTAATAGCACTAGAAGTGGAATGAATAAGTTGGCAGAGAGGATATTAGAGGCATAAGAGAGAAGATGAGCGGAGGATAAATAAGAGTACATGGGCTGATGTAATCTTAATGGGGGAAATTAGTGAAAAAAAGGCCAAAGCCAAAAGCCTTTTGGCTTTGGAATAATCAAAGAAATTTTGGACCAGTAAACATTCAGTATGACAACCGAAAACCGACTGTATCCTTACAATTTTGACCTTACAGCCATCCACAAAATCACCATCATAAAAAGTGAAGTTCAAGAAGGCTTTGGCTTAATAAATAAATGCCTTATTTACCATGTTCCATTAACCCTGCAACTTTTACATCAGCAGTTTTGGCCTAACTTCAGATTGTCAATTTCAATTCCCACTTTCCAACTTCTCTTTTCAGGTTTACACTTGAAAGAGATCATGTTACTGCACCGTTTTGACATAATGAAACATGTATAGAAGACACTACCTATTTTCATCCAAACAAGCAATGCTACACCACAAAATATCAAGTAAAGACTATAAAACAAAATGCAGGAGCATATGGAGCACAAAGAAGTTGAATCTATCAATCATATGGATCTTAGAGAACTCACTTTTGGAGATTTGAAGGCAAATCAAATAATCCATTTTTTTTAAGTTGCTTCATAGACATATGCTTTTTAGAGCGTTTTGAATGGATCCGCAAAGCCTTGATGTGAGAGTTAGTAGATACACCACGTCCTTTAACATAATTATCAAGAAGGATCCAATTGTCAATTTTCCGGCTTCTGGATCCTTGCAGGTACTTTTGAGCTGAATCACCATTTTGAAAAAGCTCATGCAAAACCTTATCGACCGTGCTCCCTTTCCCACTGGAGAGCTGCATGATGCCAGGGATATGTTGAGTTAAAACTAAGGATAAGAATATCTCATTCTCTTAATTGTAAACTCATACATCTTGTCTGTGTCAGCAAAAAGGTACCTTGACATCAGTTGTCAGCAGATTCTCATGAATGGCTTGGGGAAGTAGGGAATACGTTGGACCACTTTCATCCACATCTGTAAAATATCAACAAAAATCATTTATATTGAACATTAAAGTGCAGAGAGAGATCTAAGTGAAAAATAAAATACTAAGGATACAGTAATACCTTGTGATGTAGTGTAACCCGAAAAACTGAAATTACCTATATGTAATCCATAATATTAGTACAGTTAGGTAAATCTTTAAAGTTGTACAACAAAAAATTAAATTTTTAGGACAAATATAAACCTAAAAGAATGTGTAGACATGACAACCTTTCTTAGCTGAGGCATTTGGGGACTTCAGAACTGATGCATCTGTTAGATGTGGTGATGTCCTGACATCAGAAGAATTTATACTGGGAGATTCTTCTTTAATTTCTTCTAGCAGTCTCTTCTTTCCATGCTTCATCTGTTGAAGAGCCTCAGCTTCGGCAACTGCAAACCTTCGCTCGAGTGCCTCCATAGCATGTTTTCTCTGATTTTCCGAAGCTGTGTTGGAAGCCATCACTGCTAGATTGGTTCAGCTTTCTTTCTTCTGAAAAGAAACTCAGCCTGAAGCAATTATGTAGTGGAACCACCCCTGCTGAAAAATTACAAAATAATCTAATCTAAGTCCACTGCCAAAAAAAAAATCTAATTATACATCTAATATCATGAATTCGTTTGGCTCTAATGGTTTACATTCAATTACTTAATTACTTAAAAGCAACACTCTGAAAACTTTTAATATAGCGTCAATGGTTTTAAAACTAAAATTAAACTGCAATACTTTGCCCAATAAGAAATAAAAATATTATTCTGGAGCAAGAAGCTACCTTAAACAACTGCTGCTACTGGAAACAATGACCCTAGTGTCCTAAAAGTGAACTCTAGGCAAATAGAAGACATTATGGTTCAAGGGTCGTGTCGGGTCACCTTATCTCACCCGACTTGGCAGCCATAACCTACTAGGGGTGGGCACGGGTCGGGTCGAGCCCAACCCGATTACCGACCCGAACCTGACAGGTTGGTTAAATTGGACCCAAAGTCAGGTTTTTTCAAGGCTGAACCCGAAAGCTCAGGTTATGATCGGGTCAGGTCGGGTTTTCAGGTTTGTTGGGTTAGTCAAAATGTTGACTTTTTGGTCGGGTCAGATTAAAAAACAAAATTTCAGAAGTTTGATATATTGCATTTTATACAAAGTACAAACATATCAATTATTACAATGACATAAAACATTGTTTCCTGTGGAATTTATGAAATTTGCATGTAGTACTCCCTGGAATCAAACATATCAAATTATCAATTATATCAATTCAATTAATTATATAAAACAGAGCCAATTGTGTGGAATCTGCAAGCAGTAGAGCAACAAAAAGGGCATATTACTACAACAGAGATAGCCCCAAAAGCTCAAAAACAATAAAACATTGTTTCTTGTGGTATATTTTGTAGAAAATACAACGCACAAGACTAAACCTTCAGCTCTACCCATTCGCTATATTTATTGGGATGAGTAGAAACTTGAAAGCATTTTCTCTGTACTGGAGTTGTCAGAACAAGATGAAAAAGAACATAAAAATAGGGTAATGGTAACTATGTTTTCTTGCAGATGTTGTCATCCAGTCATCTACTTTGTTTCTTTAAATAGAGAAGACATGTGCATAATGTAGGGCAACCATGAAACATCATGCTGCTGCATACATACAAGAATCTGAATTCACAATAAAGCAGAAAGAATATTACATCAACATAAGGGCAACTTAATTAATCAAATGAAAACATTACCAACAATTACAATATGGGGAATGTACAATCATCTCTAAAGAAGCAGCGCAGCTCCAACCAAGCCAAACTACAAAATGCAGCCCAAAACGCACGGTTTTTCTCCAATCCAACAGGAGGTCAACACACCAAAAAGTCCCCTAAAAAGTCTCTGGATGATGGAAGCTGGTTAGTTGTTGAACCACTCCTTTGATCCCTGTCCTTGTTTTTATCAGTCCATATTGCTGCATAACTGCATAAATGGAACATAAATATCATTAAAATCAAGTCCCTCAGGATAAGCATATGGACTGATAAAATGGTTTTCACAAGTATATGGGTTTTGTGAAGTGGCAGGCCTTCAAAGAAGTATTTTTTAGGTAACATTTTGGTAAATTTTCTTTTATTAAAACAACTTTTTTTAACATTAATATCAAAATCCTTAAAACAAACCTATATATTATATAGATTTAA
>JANLJB010002108.1:9723-26343 GCA_026212285.1 Bursera cuneata | reverse complement strand
ACTAAAGGTTTATTTGAGGGCTTTGACGGTTTTATTGGGTATTAAGAAGGGTGTAGAGAGTATTAAATTTATTTTTAAATTTTTTAAATAGGTGTATAGAGAATTTGAGTGTTTGGAGTAGTTTTTTTTTTTTTTGGTGTAAATAGTTTCACTCTGAATTTAATCGATGATATTATTATAACATATTATTATGATATATTTTTTTTTTTGTAATTTATCTTAACATATATACAAAATATATTATTTCTTCAATCATATGACAGATCCTATAAGTCAACTTTATTTTTAAGTTATTAGTCAAAAAATTTAACTGACTTAAATAAAGAAGAACCTCTAAAAACGATTCTCTAATCTAATATTTTATAACAAAATCTATTGTTTCTTAAATCGGCAATTATCACAAACTACCCCAAGGGTCAGGCGCCTTTGAGGGCAAGATTGGTGATGCAGCAGGTGACTCGGTGGTGGTGGCAGTGCTGCTGGTGTCGAGTTGGGTTGCGACGTTGATATTTGAGGCGTCATTGGAGGCAGAATTGGCGGTATCTTTAGGTTGCAACATGTAACATGAATTAACAAAATTAAGGCATCTTAGAGGCTCTAAAAAAGTAAAAACCATCCTCTATTTCAAAAATTGGCATTTTTAGAGCTGGCCGCAGAAAAAGGTTAATATGGAAAAGTCAAAAATCATTTTTAATTTAGCATAAAAGTCATAAATCTAACACAATTTTAATACACGAAAGTCAAAATCTTAAACCGTGATGCTACTCTTTTCCGAAATACATATGGAAAAGTGGTGTTATTCTTTTATAAATTTGTAAGTAAACGTTATAAAATGACATAGTAAGATTCGAAACTTATTGAAAACCACTTGCACTAACTTCATTTTTAATTTGTAAGTACACGTCAATTTTATTTTTAAGTCGTTAGTCGAAAAATTTATCGGACTTAAATAAAGTAAAACCTCTAAAAACCATTGCCAGCTCTGCCAGCTCTAAAAATTGACTTTTTTTCTTGAGCTACCATGTATTAAAACCTAATATTTAAAAAAAATCTATCATTTCTCAGATGGGCAATTATTACAAACTACCCCAAGGGTTAGGTGGCTTTGACGGCAAGATTGGTAATCAACAGGTGACTTGGTGGTGGTGGTTGCAGTGTCGCTGGTGTCGAGTTGGGTCGCGACTTTGATAGTTGAGGCGTCATTGGAGGTAGAATTGGCGGTAGCTTGGGGTTGCTAATGACATAGTAAGATACGAAACTTACTGAGAACTACTCACTTTAACTTCATTTTCTTACTTTATCATTGAAATATCCATTTCATTGGACTTTTCTATGTTTAAGTCTTTGTATTTGTTTTCATGTCAACATTATTATTATATGGAAATCTTTGAATTGGTCACGTTTCAAACTAAGCTGAAGTTCCTCATTTGAACCGAAGCTTGAGAGTTTCGATAGACGGAAATTCTTTATTGTGCCAAACTTCAGCTTTTTTTTTTTTTTTTTGGTTGATGATGTTATATAATGTAAAATTAAAGCTTTATGAGTGATGATAATTTTCACAAAAATTATCCTAAAACTGATCCGAAATGATGATAAGCTTAAGTGATGCAGAATTGTTATATTACTTATAACATCATCCATTTAATCATTATTTATCTAGTGAAAACCACGCACACATCATTTGTGATGAGTTTTATGATAATTTGTGAAAAATACAACTACAATATAATAACATTCAGTATATTTTTAAAATTAATGTTTTCAATCTTATGTGTCCTACTTTACTTCATAGTTCGTAACCTTAGATAATGAATTCAATTCGTGTGCATTATTTGATTTTCTAAACTAGGTTATTTATTTTCAAATAAATGTTATAATTAATATGAATAACTATAAGTTATGATGATTTATTTTTATTTGTAAAATATTTCAATTATAGAAATTAATAAAATAACATTTTTCATTAATTATAAAGATTTAAGGGTCACTTTTAAAAGAAATATAAAGGATATACAATCTGAGTACATACATTGTATTTTACACAAAAAACGAACAAAGAGTATAAATAATAATATTAATTATCCTACTGTAGGAGGAACACAAAGCAATATAATCTCCCAACGAAACCAAATACAAGTAAATCTCTCTCTTTGCCTCGACTCAGCAAAAGCAAAAATCCAAGACACAGCAGCAACACAAGGCAGCAAGGCTGCAAAACAAAAACACGAAAATAAGTAGACATTTACCAGATTTAAGTAAAATCATCAACAAGAGAGAGTGGTAAATAAAACTAGCAATAATTAAATTCAAGAAAATTACTTTCAGATTTTTTATGAATTTTGCAGTATGTACAAGAGTTAATAATAGAATTTTCATCACCTCCACCTGGCCGCCTTGTCAATCTAGTTAATTATCGGAAGTGTAATTTTATTTTAAGGCTCGAATCATGTGAAAAGGAAAAATCAAAATCAGAATCAGGAGGAGAGGATCTATAATCTCTCGACAAATTCTACTTTATAAATACCGGCCATACTAATGAATAAATAAATTTAAAACCTAGCAAATTTTCAGTAATTGTTTTTTCTAGATCTCAAATTTTCTCAATTTTGAAAAATTTTCTACAAGGGAAATTATTTTGTAAAGAAAAGTCCTCAATTATCTACCAATTTAAAATCTCCCAAAGTTTTTGGGAAATATGACTTTTCCCAGTGTTTTTGGAAAAATTTGAAAGTGTTTATGAAAATCTCCAACACTATGCAATGGGACATTGACATTTAATTGTTTTAGGCTTTTAGCTAGGATAGATGAAGGGCAAATTTTCAAAATTTTCAAAATCTTTGGGGGTAAAATGTTATCAAAAAGGGATTAAAATAAGATCTTGGAAAGTTACATATGTCAGTAGAAGTTTTAAGTTATTAGAAAAGTGAAATCTACCTATTGATCAGAGACGGAGCTTAATGTATAGATTAAAAGGGGTAATGACCCCTCCCAAAAAAAAAATTAATATATATAAAAATTAAAAATTAAAATTTTAACTATCGAACCCTTAAGATTTGAGTTTTTTATTTGACCCTAAAAAAAAACTATACCAAACTCTGTCACTTCTGTCTATTTATAATTGATTAATATATCACAACTCAAAATCAATTGACAATGATAGAATAGAAGTAATTTAGACTTTTTCTTCAATCAATTTATTAGTTCCAATGAGCATAGATAACGTGGAATACAATCCCTTTTGGATTGAAACGGGGAGGAAATGCACTAACCATCCTTTCCAAAAGTCATCACCCTTGCTTCTGTGTTCAACTGGATAATTATGTTTGGGATGCAGAGAATCATCCTTGGTGGGATAGCCAACTGGTGGAGGTGCTGTAACATACGGACCCTCCACTGCTTGCTGCTGCAGCGGCGGCGGATACGATTGAGGAATTGGCGGAGGATACACCACTGGAACCAAGAAATTGTATCATTCAATCACTACTAGTACTGCTTTTTTTCACTTCGGAAAATGATGCACTAAAAAAAATGAATCATACAAATTATGAGATTGAGTAAATACTTTCTAATCTTTCTGGAGAATGTTTTCAAACAACATGCTACCATATAACATCATTGTTTATCATTTTATGGCTTAAAATTAATTATACAGTACTTATAAAAAGCAGATTGCTTGATTAGAAAATAAAAAAAATAAATAAATGAATTTGTTTACAATCCATTATTTTTGGTACTTCAAAAAGAACCGAAAGGAGAATTTTCGAAATATTTTTTAAAATCCATTATTTTTCAAACAACATAACAAATCCATTTATAACTACCAAATTCAAATCCTATTAAAACAATTGAAGTAAATAAATGGAAGCAAATAAATTATTTATCCTGAAACTACACTGCATATTGCATCAATATCAAACAACCTCTCGGTACTCAAAGATGAGCTTATTACAAAGGAAGGATCATGAACATGTTAAACCAAAACTTTTATCATAAAGTTTAAACTTATCCTTTTTATATTAAAAAAATGCCCAAAAAGAAAGGGAAAAAAAATCAGTGATAGTGAAAGTCAGTGATAGTGTAAATCACTTAATTACCGGGAGCTTGGTGTTGATCATAGTGAGCCATGAGTAGAGGAGGAAGATTACAGGAGTTGAACAATTAATTTGAGTGGAAGAGACAGAGAGATAGGTGGAGTTGAATACAGATAGGGTACAGGTCGAGGAGAGTATGATTGGTATATATTTCTATAGAATTGAGATGACACTTAGCTTCTTGGACGGGTTGGACAAGTTTCCTTGTGCCGTGTCAAGGCAATTGGAAATATATTGGATTTCTTTTTCTTTTTATTGAAAATATATCTCAATAAATATTTTTACATTTTTTATTATAATAAACTTAATTCATGGTCTATAGTTTTAAAGTAATTGTATTATATAAAGTTTTATTTGATTAATTTATAATTAATAATTTTGTATTGTATCATCTCCTATGCTTAAGAAATTTATAAAAAATATACATATAAAGAACGAAAGTCAAATTGATTTGATTTTTTTGCTTGTCTACTTATAAAAGATGCCGATTTGATGAATTGTCTTTCCCCTCATTATATTTCAATCAAATTTGCTGTATAGTTATAAATTAATTTAAATATTATGTAGACATTTCACCTAAATAATTATTATTAAGATATTATATTCTAGAATTAGATAGAGGTCAAAAGAAAAAAAAAAACAAAGATATATTATATAATGGATGAGGGATCTTTTAAAACGAAATTTTTACAAAATTTTGATGCAAATTTTTAGTTATTCATTTCACCTAATTAAATAGTGTATAGTTGATAATGGGTTAGACAGCATTAAACCAGACTTTTTTACTTTAAATCTCTACCATGTAAGATGGATAAATAAAAATTATGCCAAAAATATATTAAAAGACATTAACACCTACCTTATTCATATAGGATATGTTTGTTACACCATATTATATAAAAAATTAAACTAATATTTATTTATACTGATTCAAATCCCTTTGGGATAAATTTTGAGTTTTTCATGGTAGTATATATAGTGTACCAAACACACTCATATAATTTAATATTTAACTTCAATTATTGACATAAATTTATAAATTCTACATATACAACAAAGTCATAACCAAACAATATAATATGTCATTTTTTATTAGGATAGTTGATTATCATATTATTTATTATTAATTATCTAATTTATATCGTATCATTTATTATAACTTAAAAGAAATGGGAGAGCGAGAATGATCAGGTGAAATATGGGGAGAAATAATCTTTAATATTAAATAATCTGAAGAGAAACCCCATTAATCCAGAAAATGTCACTAAAACACGAGAAAACACCAAATTTCATCTTGAGCAGACCTACGAAAATCATCAATCCAACTTTCTTCAAGGTAGTGCAGTAGTGTAGAAACGATTAATGGTTGAAAATTTGATGTTGCGTCAATTTCCTTGGGTACTGGTGGAGAATCATCTAACTCCACAAACAAACCCATAGGAAGCTTAACAATAACTTGGCTGGAAGACTAGCTTAATACATCATGCACATTTATGAAATAAATTTCTTGAGATAAATGGATAATTTCAATAGGGTCAACTTCACATAGAGGCCCCATCTCATTAGTATTCACCTCATTTTTTATATCATCGACATCATAAACTCACACTTGCTCTCAAGATCTAGCTCACTCGCATCATAATCTTCACTGGATTAAACCTCAAGTTCACTCTCCCTTGTAATCTCATCTTCCGTAGGTTAACTCTCAATACTTTGTACTTGCTCTCAAATGAAATCATCAATTTTGATTGGATGTGGAGTACTAGTAAATCTCACTTGTAATGGTAGCTTGTCATGGGTTTGACTAATTTTTAGGTTCTTTTTTTTTTTTTTTTTTGTATTTTAGGTTTTGTGATGGATTTTAGTGAACAATTATGATGGTCAGGGATTTATGCAGTAATGGATAGTGATGGTGGTTCATATTTATGAAATTTCGGGAAGTAAAAGAGTTGAAAATGGCCTTAGCGGGGTGTATTCAATTAAGATTTTTAAAGACTTTTTATAAATGAATGACTTCATAGATATCTAATAACTTTTATAGACTTTTTATAATTATGAAAGACTTTCATAGACTTTTATAGATTTTCATTTTAATGACTTTCATAGACATTTGAAGACTTTTATTGAGAGATTGATAGACATTTATAGACTTTCATAAACATTGATAGAATTTTTTAACAAGAGATTGGTAAACTTTTATAGACTTCAAACAATATAACATACATTTCATAAATAAGTAGATAAATCTAAAAATTATCCTAATTAGATAAATAGATAACTAAAATATCAATTTTTTTAAAAACATTTCAATATTCATTAACGTTTTTGGTAACAACAAATATCTAGTACTATTCATTATTATCAATACGGTCAATATCATTCCACATATCAACAACTATAGTGGCCCTCCATTGATTAGTATTCTCTCTTTGTTGTTCATTAGTCTAAAAAATTAGATCAAAATCATTTTCTTGAGTATCTAGTACTGATGTAAGTGATGAAATTGTATTATCTTCTTCAATTGAAAATTCATCTGAATGACATTCCTTACGAAGAAAGTTGTGTAATCCTGCACAAGCTAATACTATAAGCTCATTTAGTATAGAGAGAATTGCTTGAGTTGCCATCAATAAATACCTTATGATTTCAAAAAATTCTTCTTCTATCTCCTCTTCTTCAATTTCTTCTTCATCTACTTCATTATCCTCATGCACTATCAAAAGAATAACCTAAGGGAAAAAAATATACAATAAAAAAACTTGTTGGTACATTTATATATGTATTAGTATACTACCATAGCAATTTCTATCTTTCTTATCGTAAACAAAAACTGTTAAAACATAAATAGAAATAAAGCACGACATATAAAAATCCATTTCATATTAAAATAAAACTAATAACAAATAATTAACAACACAAAAACATTTAAATTGTTTCAAAAATTAAATTGTCTCAAAACTAAGTTCATCGTATCTCAAAAAAACACTTATTTCATCAACTCATAAAATATCCAATCAGAACACTCTTCAGGTGTCATTTTCAAAAACTCAATCTTCCTTGATCTGGTATAAAGTAACTTAAGTGCCTTGAAACGAGCACGATTATCTAAATTTGAAATCTCCTTGATAACATCCTAAAAACTATCATCTCTAGTGGTAATCAAATCAATAGTATGAGTAAGCTTGTCAATGGTTTGATTGAGCTTGTCTATGGCATCTAATTGAGTATATATTGTTGCTCTCAGATTGGTTAAACTTTCATTCATACTCAATTCTATTTCTTTTTCTTGTTGTTAGGGGAACCTTCGAACTCATAGGCTGAGAGGGTAATGGTGAAGTGGAGAGCCCAGAGATGGTGGTTAATCATTTTGTATAAATGTCCCTAAACCGAAATCATATATCAAATCATCTAAACCACCAAGCCTATTTTCTTCTATTCCAAATGTTCTTGCATCAGTGTCATCTCTTAGTCCAATTGAGTTTCTTCCAACAACAGTTCTATTTTCAATTGCAATTCTCAAATCTTCATAATTCGTAATAGTCTCTATGCGATAACTTCTATGTGTTGGATGGGACTAGTAGAAGAAGAAAAAAGTGTCAATATATAAAACATAAACATTTGTAAYGCGTATTATTAAATTGTATAGCATTTTAAATGAAATAAGCTCACCTTAAAGTAGTCCTCCCATACTTCATCACTAGCAGTGAATTTCTTTGTCACAGGATCCCATCCAAATCTAGAACTATAACGTATAAGATTAGAGAAATTGTTGTACCGTTGTTTGAACCATTTCAAACGGCTTAAATATTGAGCATAAGTCCTTTTACACCCAAGGTTTTCATTAAGAGAGGGAAGTATTTTTTTTCTACAGTTATCTTACTCAATAAGCCATTACTATCACACCATCCACGAGTGGCGGCATCAACCATGAGTTTTAGCAACTCATTGCTCTTTTCTAATGTCCATGCCTTGTATTTTTCTAAAACTCTTCCCTTTTCTTTATCATTTCCTTAGTGTGAATCCCCCGTTCATAATATTACTATATTGTAATCGCATAAAAAATCTTATCAGGTTTTCATATAATAATAATAATATAACTAGGTAAAATAATACAATCAATTATTATTACCGTGTTCAACAAGCCTATTATGTAATATTAAAATATATTTATATTAATTAAAATTATCTAAATTATACAACCAATTATTAATATTAAAATATTATTTAAAATCATTCATGTTATATAAAAGACGATAGATATTAAATCACACTTTTTAAGTTGTTCTTATGTGGGAGGTAGCATGCATTCAAGCATTTTATAAAACTATAATATAATTATATCAATTTTAAAAGAAGAAAAATTTAACCTATGAAATCATAAACCAAAAAAAAAGTTGATTTGACTAAGAAAGAATACCAATAATTATCAAACTATAAGTATATATTAATCAACCCAATAAGTAATAATCAGTAACTTAAAAACAAATTCACTTATTTAAGTTACTATCACTAATATTGAATTGATTATGATTTTTCTCATGAAATCAAACATAAAATAATAAAATCATTAAACTGTAAGCACCATTGACTACTAGAAAACTTGCTTTTAAGTTAATTAAGTTCATGTGTACATTGCATGTTTTCTGGTTATCAAGTTTGTACATTTTCCTAACTATCAAGATTGTGAATAACAACATAAGCATAATCTCCAATTTAGAATACGGTAATAAAAATTACAGTATTCATTAATAAATGACAATACACTTTTTCGTCAAGATTCACATTCACATTTACTGGGATCAAAATCAGCCTATAATCAATCACAATTCTAGATAATCCTTCTAAGAAACTAGAAAAGATGAGTTATGGTCACTAAAAGTTGTCTTCTAAAATAGTAGTATCCAACTCCCAAACTTTTTCACTTGGCAAGCACCTATATTATCCATCAAGTTGCTTCAATCGAGAGAAACTTTCTTACATTTTAATGCAATAGAAATCATGAGATGGGTGGAATTCCACCTAGTCTTACAATCAAGCTCTAATTTCTTACAACATTGAATGCCGAAACGACGAGCAAAGTTTTCTAATCTTTTAGCTGAGCCTCTCCCAAAAAATAACACTATCTTGGATACTTTCGATTTCATAACCAATCACATTCAACCATTCTTTCACAATAAGATTTAAAATATGTCAACAATAGGACACGTGAAATAATTGTCCACCCAAGATTAAATCATCATAATAAAGCTTTTCCATTATAAGAAATTCAATTATACAGTCATTAATGCTACAATAATCCATAGCCAGAAAATAATTTATATTCAAAGTTTAAATCCATCAAACAACGCAATAGTGTATCGAACGTAACGTCATTGAATTTTATTCTGTTACTTGATGATTTTGAGCCAACTGGAAAACAAAACTCTATTCTATTATAATAACACAGCCGTCAAACACCCAAAAAAAAATGACCAATCAAATATTATTTGTTATAAAGCAACTAATTTTTAAGTAACATAGATGAACAAGAAATCAAGATAAATTCAAATAATCATGTCTAACAATATTCTGCAGTTTTATATGTTCTATTAAATCAAATATTCAGTAATCAAATTAAATATGAATGTTTTGTAATAAACAAAGATCTATAAAACTAACCGATGTTAGAATAACTTACTTCAAGATATCCTCCTTGCGTCTTCTGTAAAAGACACAATAACGTTTTTTTTTTTTTAATAAAATTTGAAAGTCTTTCAAAGTCATAGTAAATAACGAGAGATAAATTATAGAGATTAATATTTATACCTCTCACTAAAAAGTCTATACAAATCTTTCATCTAAAAAAGTCTATATAAATCATTAATTTTTGAATACCTCATGACTTTTATAGACTTTTAAAAAGTATTAATTGAATACCCCAAAACTTTTACAGACTTTTTAAAAGTTTTTAAACTTTTTTATTAAATATCTCATAACTTTTATAGAGTATTTAAAAGTCTATAAAAGTCTTAATTGAATACACCAAAACTTTTTAATTTTATAAAAATCTTAATTAAATACACCCCCTTTAGATACCAATTGATGGGGAACAAGGTCTCAAAACTAACCAAGGAAGGAGGAAAATTAACCAAAGGGAAGGGAGAATTCTGGTGGAAAATAATCTGTTTTTTTTTGTTTTTTTTTTATTACATCAATCATCAATATCAAGTTTAAAGAACAAAATAACAAATCTTACTTTGATTAGGAAATTTATTCTCATTAGTTAAGAAACAATCGAATAAGAAAACAGTTCTTATTAGAATTCCTTTTGATATAGTAACTTAAAGTCCCTAAAATAACGAAATCTCCAACAAATCAAATAAAAAATCCCTAAAATAACGAAATCTCGGACAAATAAATTAAAATCATGATTAACCCTAACTGATCCTACAACAAAATATGTGTAAGGTTGTAAATGAATTTATGGTAATCTATACAATACATTTACAGTACTATAATATCCGGCAGTTTAGATTGACATTACTTTGACTTTGACAAGTTAATCTTTAGAAGCCAATTAAGTTTGAAGGAATTCTTTAAAAAAAAAAAAAATTCAAACTAAGAGGTCTATTTAAAAAATTATCATCTGTAAAAAGAAAAAATTTAAATGTTATGATCTCAATCTAACATCTTACGGGTATCTTGAGCTTGACAGCTTGATATTTAAAAACAAATTATCAAGTTGTTGAATTGTGATTATAATGTCTAATTTTTTTGGAAATGTGATTATTTCTTAAAAAGTCCATTTAATTTTATTATTTGTAAAATTAACCTAATAAGTTTTAACATTTTTATTCTTTTAACTGTTATATTCATTCCCTATTTTATTGCACTTTAACCTTAGAAATTCTAATATGAATAATTGGATGGAGTGAAGTCTATCAATGAAAGGGTGTGAAAGTAAGAAATTCTGATGATTGATATTAGGGGCCGTTTGGTTTGGTAAGAAGGGGAATGGGAATGGGAATGGGAATGGGGTATTCTCATTCCTGCTACTTGGTTGAAAAAAATAAACTAGGGAATGAAAATTCCATTACCCCAGGAATGGGAATCAGTTATTCCCCTCCACTCTCTTATCAATCAATTTTGATTCCTGGTTCGAATCAAAATAAAAACATATTTTTTACTATTTCATACTTTAAAAGTTATAATTTCTTTAAAAAGGTAAATTAATTAAAAATATTATAATATTTTAAAAAATTTATTAAAAAAAATTATGATATTTTTATAAAAAGGTAATAAATTAAAAAAGTTATAATATTTTTTAATAAAGGTTAATAAATTTAAAAATTATAATATTTTAGAAAAAGGTTAATAAATTAAAAAAATTATAATATGTAAAAAAAGTTAATAATATTTAAAAAAAGATTAATAAAAGGTTATAATACTTAAAAAAAGTTAATAAATTAAAAAAATGATATAATATTTTTTATAAAAGGTAAAAAAATAAATAAAGTGCAAGAAAGATAGAAATTCATATTTTATGATAACAATTATATATATTCATTATTATTTATTTTATATATTTTTACAGCAAAGTAATTAGAAAATTTGATATCAATTCCGATTCTGGACTTTTATAATCCAAACAACTTTCATAGGAACCAGATTCCCATTCCATATTGAATCAAACAGGAGAAATGAATAGCAATTTTGATTTCGATTTCACCCCATTCTGATTCCGGAGTTCAAACCAAACGGACCTTTAGAGATTTCAGAATTTAGGGTTTCATTTTTATTTTTCTTAAAATCAATATTGCATCATATATAAATATAAAGTAATGCTACAGGTATAAAGTCTGTATTTCAATTGATATAGCATCATATGAATGGTAAGGTAAATATATAAAAATAAAAACAATAAATACTAATAAATTTATTTTACCACTCACATGATGCCACATCACAGTTATGATACAAAGTTAGAATATAGATTTTGAACCTATAGCATTACTGATAAATATATTGTCCCATATTACTCTTAGATTGAGAGTTAGCTTGTTAGTAGTAAGTTAACCCTTCACTAGGTGTTCTTGTTTTGAGACATACCCAAGAGAAATATTTTATAAATGTTATAAGGGTATTAAAGTCATTTCAATATTAGCCATCCAACTTAACTAATTTAATTCAGTGTCAAGTTATTTACAGTTATTTCTGAAAATTGGGGGTCATTTGCGCCATTAAGGCAAACCTTAAGGTCGTTGATATAATTTATGTTTATATTAATAAGTTGGGAAATTTTTTTTTTATCCAAATTTAGAAGGGATCTTTAAAAATGATTCACTCTCCCAAAATTTAAATGTCATGACCCTTTGGCTTGCAAGTTATCTAAATGTCTATCCTCTTTCTTAATTGGGTTTTCGAAGGTTGGCAACATGCATTCAACATCTATCAAGTGCTCTAACGAGCTATGGAGCGTTGTGTCTAACACAATCCTCCAATTTTTTGTTTGCCATCATATGACCGCTTGAGCTACAATTTGATGTCGAGTGCGACATCTTCAACCTACGTCCAAAGACACCATTTTTGCATGTAGAAACTTCATTTTTGCATCCAACAATATCATTAATGCATCCCAAACCCCAAAATCAAACATGACCAACCAAAAACATGATCTAAAACTTTAACAATCAAGATTCAATGTTTCAAAGACGTTCCAATATTCAAACAATCTAACATGCATTTATAATTTTCTTAATTCAAAAATGAATTTAGATTTTTTTAATTTAAAAGTAGATTTTAAAATCATTTAAAAGTATTTCAAATTGTTTGAACCACTTACTTTGACATTTTCTCTCTCTAAAAATCAATTCTCCAAGAAGGAAAGAAGATCGGCTAAATTTTAGATATTGTTAGGGATATTTAGGTAACTTTTAAGCTGAAATGGTCATGATATCTTAATTTTGGGAGTGTAGGTCATTTATTAAGGACCCCCAAATTTAGGTCAAAAAAGATTTTTCACTAATAAGTTTTTGAAATTTTTTTTTTCATAAATTAATTTCATGAAGGACTAAGAAAGGAAAAAAAGAGATGGATGTTGGCCCAACAAAGAAAAAGCCCAAGAAGTGAGCTGTGGGCTACAATTAATTAAGCTCTCCAATTAGTGAACTCCCTGTGGCCTATTGTTCCATGTTCGATATGCCTAGTCTTTAGCATAACGTTTAAGAATGATTTGAGCCATGATCTTAATCTCATTTTTAGCTTGATTTAATTCATCAACAACAATTTATTTGGCCTAACTTTCATTTATATATATATCATAGCTTCCATATTTTGAGTTGCATAATGAATTTAATCTTTTTTAGGTGACCCAATTGATTGTGTTATTAAGGTGTTGTTTGGCGTCCTTTTTATTTTTTTATTTTTTATCTAATATTAAAAGTGCTTCGCTACTATATTTAAAAACCAATATTTACATAATAATTTGTATTGATCACAACAATTCTTTTGAGTAATTTTTATGTGTTTTGACAAAATCATAATCGAGAAGTTACTTAAAATCATAATCGAGAAGATACTTAAAATTTCTCCTTTTCTCTAATACTAATATTCAGTCCTTTTTTCTCAATAATTAATATGCATATTCTCAAATTAAAAAAAAAAATACATGAAATGGAAGCTGAAAATATTTTTTTTCTTAAAACGAAAATGCAATATATTGCAACACTGAAATGGGGATGGTACATTATAATATGTAAAACGTTTGAAAACTTCTAGAATAAAATTTTTCAATTTTATTTCAACCAAAGAAGAATAATCACATGGTCATACACCTCCTAAACCGTGGGCTATAATTATTATATATCTTGGATTCCTTATTCCTTGTGATTTCTTGCTTTGAATTGTCACAAATCCTGGAATGGTGGCAATTAATTGCTTTCACAATTGAAAGACTGAATTCTGGTTTCTGAATTCTAGAAGTAGAATAACAACAATAAGAGAATAATGGCTGCCAAGGCATGGAATTTGATATTGAAATATTCACACTAATTGCGGCCTTCAAATGGGGGATAACAGAGATATTTGTATGCATTGATTTGATTGATAGCCATGAAGGGTTACGCCATTAAACGTATTCAATTATTGTGTCAATTATGTCCTAGCATCTTTTATATTTTTGGATAACACGTATCAATGCTTCGTTGTAAATTTCTTCCCTTGTTAGTTGTTGATTGCGACGAAAAACCTTAAATTTGATTGATATGACATAACACATTATTGTGAAATACAATCTTTGTCTATCATTTTAAAAAAAAAATGAAAAAAAAAAAGCTTTATTAAAATCTAATTCATTTTTTAGATTCTCGATAAGATATAATCCTACAAACATAAGACAAGCAATCTTATAAGATATCATAACTTTATTTGCCTATATTCATGGAACCAATTAATAATACAATCTAAATTATATAAATCCCAAATGTTTATTTTTCTGCAACAACTAAAAAACTTTTATATGCTTATATAAGAAAACTTCACTTCAAAAATTCAGATATGTAATCATACATTCTATTATATAAGAACATATGATACCTATCAATGAGGTGTTATTGATTAATGTTATACAAAAGAAAAGAAATATGAATATTAATATAATTTGATCCGTTCTTAATAAATAAATTTAAAAATTATGATTTCAAAAGAGATATATCGATTTCGGATAATTGGATTATTTTCTATTATATTGCAAGAGCTTTTCGAGCACAATGTAAATAATTATCCCATAATTTTTATATCTATCTATAGAAGGAAAAAATCAACTAATAAAAGAGATTCTTATTTCTAAGCGAGTTGAATGGTAAGTGATGGTGTAATCTTATGATGCGTAGAAAACAAGAGGTAGGGGGCAAAGACTAAGTAAATTGGGGCGTCGGCAAATCTATTGAAAAATGCAGAGTACAGATGCTGCGACACAGACAATTCAATCGAAGACTTATTATTAACGATAAAGAAATGTGAAAGCAACCAAACAATTTGACGGTAAAATAGTGTTCGTCTAGAATTCACATTTAGTAAACGAAAGTGAAATGACAGATCCAAAAGTGGGACAAGTGTGGACTTGCACATGGAAACATGAAGCCTGACAAAAACTTTAGGAAAGCCACAAAAACTTGCCTTGGAAAATGTGTCATTGCGCAGAGATTTTGAGGTCCCTCCTTCCGTTTCCATCCATATCATGTACATTTACACTTCACCATTTCCATTTTCCAACTCTTTGCGTCTGTCATGCAACGGTAACACTGAGGTCACTCATAATAATTTCACCCCAACCATGAAAACAGAAGGGGAAAAAAAAAAAAAAAACAAAACTTACCTTTAATGACTAATGCTTACATTTGAGAAATCATAAAAATAATCAAATATCGAAATTGAAATCCTAATTTTTCTTTAATTATGATTAAATATCAAGTTATGAAATACTATATTTAGTTATTGAGTTATATAATTATCGAAGGATTTTAAATCGATATTTAATAAATCAATCGTTATCGAATAATTTAGATATTAGTCGAATATTATATAAACCCTAAAATCATTGTTTTAATTTACTATTTAAATATAATTATTATAAAAAAGAAATTGAATGAGAGAGTGAAAAGCGAAGGATTCGTTATTCTTCTTTACCCAAAAAAGGAGACAAGATTCAGATATAATTTTAATGTGCGACAAAGCAATGGCCACACTGTGTTGAATAATGATTAAAGAAAGATTAGATTTGGTGGTGAATAAATTTAGCGCAGCAGCGCACCACAGAGCGAGCAGAGCAGAAAAGAACAGAACGGAGCACTGCAAAGATAGAGAGAATCATGTAGGCTGGTGCTGGGCTGGCTGGCTTTCTCAGATTGAACCCCACAAACCCATGATCCCTCTCAACCTCTCCTAAGCTAACAGTCAATTTTTATTTTATTTTTTAATATAATTTTTTTCTGGCTGAGACATAAAGCTAATCTCTTTTTAAGTATCCTGAATGCAAAGTAAGGTATGTTTCCAATACAAGAAATAATGATAGCTCAACAGACCCCAGCGGGAAACATTACAGTAAGTTGTCACAATCCAATACTCGAACCTCACTTTAAGATAAGCAAATTTTTATTTCTAAATATATATAATATATTATATAAACAAAAGTGTTTCTTTCATTGTTTGCTTTCTTGTGAGGAACCTTATTCATTATCAACATTATCTTTCATCTCTAGTCTCTAGACCGCTCCATACTTTTGCTATATATGATAACTATTACTTATGCCCTAAAGTTCTAAAATGTGGTCATCAATACCCCTTTTTCATAAATATTTTTATCACTGCAACGTAATTATGGATGCATAAATTTGAGGTTAGGCTTATCTCCTTATAAGGTATTGTTCGCTTTAAACTATAATTCGTATGCTTTTGTCTCTTAAAAGGGCCTTTATCGAAATAGATTAATCACTCTTTTATAAGATAAAATCTACCACTAATTAATGTGAGAAAATTTCACCTCTGATTGAAC